>JABUQX010057565.1:17500-44713 GCA_015478945.1 Trachelipus rathkii
TGGATTCACAACATTTTGAGTGAGGTAAATCCTAAAATCTAACAATCTATATATGACTGCACATATCAAATTTATTTCCAAAATTAGGAAAATTTTGGATAGATGTCGATGGAATAAGTAACTTAATAAGATTTAGTACAGTAGGGATATTTGATTCGCGAACTTGCTCCTCTAACTGGTTTGAAAAATCATCAAGAAAATAATTGTAATAGCCTTTATCTTTTCATTTTAAATTGATTCCCACAAGAGCATTATAATTTCTTCATTATCAGAGAGCAGAAGTTCTGTTGAACTTCCAAAATGTTTGAAATGTTTCGTTGATGTTTGCTTGAAACCCTTCTAAAAAAACATCACATTTCCAATATGATAAGAGCAGTTGCTGTCCACTAATTATGGAAGAAGCAAATGTAATACATAATGAAAGGGTGTTTGAGAATAAAGTTAAAGGCATAAATAATTAAACTTATAGCAAATTTGCTTTTGCCTTAAAGACTTGAAAAGATCTAATTTTTTATAAAAGGTTAATATCTTGATCTCCATTGAAGCCCCTCTTAAGCTTCAACAATGCTTAAAAAATTCTTTAGGTCGTAACAATCCATCGAAAATTTTCCACCTACCTTGTGTCACCCATTCGTGAGAGCTTTGTCCATTTTGTGTCCTGGGAAATCTTTTCTTTTTTTTTTCTTTTAAAAATAGTAGTCGGACCTTGGCAATCTAAAGAGCATATAGTTGCCATTCGATGTTGTCATATAAGTTTTTAATGATTTTGTACTTCACATGAATGGAACATGATGAACATCTAAACGCCTCTGGATATTTTCTGACAGCTTAAAACCTCTAAAAAACATTTCTTTCATTGCTTTTTACACCATCATATCGTTGTCCAATCGGAAAGTTAATATTTATATCAAAGTTCGTAGCATTACCTCAGATAAAAGAGATAAGGAAACAAAGAACAAGGTTAGAGGCCACATGGACCTATCGAGACTGTCCCAGTAAACTAAATATTTATCTTTATCAAATTCATGCCCATGCGACAAACACAACCTAAACCACACCCTAAGGCCTGTCATTTTCCTAAACAAAGGTCAATATAATATATACGCAACTACTACCAACAGTAAAAATCTTTAGCTAAGGTTCATGCTAACCACATAACAAGCTTAATAATTTAATTGTGTGAAAAAAAAAAAGTTTACTCCCTTGGGGGGGGGTAGCTACAACATGCGGTTTACCTTTAAATAGATAACTATAAAAACCCGCCACTTTGGGCTACGTGCAGATATACTATATGATGCCCAAACAATCCACATACCTATCCAATTCCTTTCCTTTAATGTTGCAAGTGAGTCCCACACTCAACAAACTCCTGCGGAAAACCATTCAAAAAAATTTAAAAATAGCTATTACAAGAATGGAATCAAGGTTACACGTCTTCCTATATTTCTTATTGTGTCCCTAGAAAAACTGTCCCGTGGTAAATATTTTATAGAATTGTATCATGTTCCATATGACTGGGAGAATTTGAAGAGGGACATAATGGCATATACGGACGATCTGGCATGTTGGCGGGAGAGGGAGGAGGAGGCGATTCGAGAGGTGGTGGAGTTGTTTGCTGAGGAGTTGGAGGAAGCAGGGTTGAAGATGAACATACAAAAGACAGAGATATTAACAGTAAACCCGAGGAAATGAGGAGGGGATGAGAATGATGGAGAAGAGGAGGAGGTGAAGGCGGTAAATACCTGCAATTATCTCGTAGGAGTGTGTTTTAACAGAAGGGGAGGAAAGTGGAGAAGAGATTTACGCGGAGAATGGAATGAAGTATGGATTATTAATGAAAGCGGTATACCCTGAGAAAGATAGAATACATTGAAATAGGTTAAAATAAGTGAATTTTTAACAGCTATACTGACTCCCACTATGCTTTGTACGGAGCGGAAACATGGAAAACAACGAGAAGAGAGAGGAGAGTAGAATACAAGCGGCGTAGATGAGGATATTAAGAAACTATGATTGGAAAGAGTAAGAGAGAAAGAATAAGAATGAAGTTATTAGAGAAGATATAGGTGTGAAGAAGATGACACTGAAGATGGATGTGGGGAGATTGAGATGGTGGGGCCATCTGGAGAGGATGGAGCAGGAAGAGAATTGCCGAAATGAAGATGAATGGATCACCCAGAAGGGCAGAAGACCAAAGGGAAGACCGAAGAAGAGATTGGCGGAATCGGTGGAGGACTCTCATGGAAAGATGTCAGCTACCAAATAATGAGAGCGCTGAAGAGAAGAGGAATAGTGCAGGAGAGGGGCGTCTGGAGAAAGATGCTTGCGCGGGTGACAGGATGAAGAATCCTTCCTGGGAGAGGAAAGAAAGAAAAATATATATATATATAATATATATTATATATATTATATATTTATAAAATATATATATATAATATATATATATATATATTATATATATATATATAATATTATATATATATATATATATATATATATATATATATAGATATATATATATATATAATGAACAACAAGCCACTTCAACTAAGAAATCTTCACCAACTACAAAATATGTTTTCCCTCATTCTTATTAATAAAACATATTACTCTTAATTTGGGCTTGATTAACTATTATTTTTATTATTTATTAAAATTATAATTAAGAGACTTAAACCATCAAAAAATTTTTGATAACTTAAATAATTTAGGGAAGGGGTCTCGGTCAATATATATATATATATATATATAATATATATATATATATATTTATATATAAATATATATTATACTAATAATAAATTTATATTGTACTAATATATATATATTATATATATATAATATATATAATAATAGAACTCTAATTACTTAGTTACATGAAACTTACATCTAAAATATCATCTACTCATGAAATGATAGTTCTTTAAAAATAGAATAGCATCTGCCATGTTCTTCCTTCATTTTCCTCTTTGGTCTGATTTTTATAATGCGAAGAGCAAAAAAGCAGTTTCCACTGCTAGCTTGCGTTGGGAGGTAGAGCAGTAACGGGCGAATTTCAGCTTCTTGTAACAATGACTCTTCGAGAAGTTACTAATTTTCAATTTCTTTCAGTGCAGCAAAGAAATTTTTTTTAAAGTTATGGAATATTTGTGTATAAGGATTAGGAAGGACCTTGACCTTTTCTTGAACCAATCGACGCTTTCACTAAGCTCTTCAATATCCAGAAGCTTTTCATACTAATCTTCTGAACTTCCTGAAGAATGACTTGAGAAGAGGTAGTAACGGAGATATTTGTAGTTTCATCACTTACAATATGTTTAGATGTATCCTTTCTTCTTCTTGGACTTCCTGCAACCCTTTAATATAAATGGCCCACATTGGCCAAAAGTGCAGATTTAGCTTTTTGGTGTTGTTACTATCAGATAAGCTTACCCTGTAGATTGGATCAAATATAAACAACAGCTAGTATAATATCATTGTCAAATGAGAGAAATTTCTCTTCGTACCATGGAGTCCCCTTCTTAAATATAGATGGTAATAAAGGTTGAGGTTGAATTATTAGATATAATCCAAATTGAACATAAAGGGCTGGTTAAAAATCTTCGAAGTTTTCAATTGCATTTTGTGATGTGGATGTGGAAATCGAAAGTCAATAAACTTGCATGAAGTGAATGAAGTCATTCACCAGAGTACAATTTATAAGCTTTGTCAGTTTAGAAATTTTCCGACTCCAAACCTATCTTAGAAAGTTACGCCGACTCCGAACTCCAACTCCAACTCCGACCTCTTGAAAATTACCGACTTCGACTCCGACTCCCGACTCCCACCTCTTCAAAATTACCGACTCCGAACTTCCGACTCCGACTCCACCCTCTTCAAAACTACCGACTCCCCGACTCCGCGATCCGACTCCGACTCCGACTCCGCAACCCTGATATAATATATATATTATATATATATATATATATATAATATATATATATAATATAATATATATATATATATATATATATATATATATATATATAAATATATATATATATATATATATTATAATATATATATTATATATATATATATATATATATATATATATATATTATAATATATATATATATATATTATAATATATATATATATATAACTATATATATATATAAATATAATATATTATAATAGCATATATATATATATATATATATATATATATATTTATATATTATATATATATATATATATATGATATATATAAACATATATATATATATTATATATCATATAATATATATAAATATATTTAATAATATATATATATATATATATATATATATACAATATATAATATATATAATATATATATAATATATATATATATATATATATATATAAATATTATTATATATATATATATATATAATATATATATATATATAATATAATTATATATATATATATATTATATATATATATATATATATATATATATATATATATGTATATATATGTATACTATATAAATATAAATATATATATATATATATATATATATATATATATATATTATATATATATATATATATAATATATAATATATATATATATATATATATATATATATATATATAAACTTGTTATATTATCCTACAGGTAATAAACTTGTTATATTATCCTACAGGTAATAAACTTGTTATATTATCCTACAATAAAAATATCTTTGATCTTTCTAACAATTTTCTGTGTGCTTCAATGTTCAATCATTCGATTTATTTACCCTTGGAGCAATCGTAATTCTTGTGCAGGAAAATGTTTCAGCGGGTGCTAAAGACGGGATGCTAGGTTGTATTTTATTTTAGGAGGAGCTTTTGATGAAGGACATGTTTTTCAGGAAACAGAACTGTGACGTTAGATTCATTCAGAAACAAGAAAGTTTGTTCCTCTGCTGTGGAGTTATCTAATGTCGTGGCTTTAATGCAATCAAAATAATAGTCAGTTTCTGTGTCACTTGGAAAACTCTCCTCAGAAGCAAGAAATTTCTGTTTATTATTCCCGTGATGATAAGTAGATTCTTAACAGGCCTTTTACATTTCTTTGTTCCATTCCATGTTAATATCAATACATCTTAGCTTAAAATATGGATGTGCGACGCTGGCAGTTATTGTTATGTACTTTTGTTTCATTTTCAAAGACTGCAAGCTAATAACACAGATTATGTTAACTAATATAATAACATGAACAAAATTGTCAGCGGGGAATTGCGATGCATTTCCACTCACAAGTGACAACATGTACCGTTCTTTTTTTTCGTTTGCGAGATCGAGTGACTACGTTCATGCTTTGTGGGAAGTAAATGTGTTAATTTCAGAAGGAGATAAGGAGTAAAGCGTGGCCGTTCTAATGCAACATAAAGTTGCAATGTAATGACCAAGGGCTTCAGCTGCGGCAATAATATTCTAACAGTATCACGATCACAGACTTTGCACTTATCAAAAGTAGCAACTAACCTTGGTGTTATTACCTGTACTTTTGGCTCTTTTACTTTGTTTAGAAAAGGTGGGTGTATGACACTGACTATGTGTTATACTTGTATCAGAATGGCATAGCAATCATAGTGTCATACTTATCAACCTGCTTACATTTTCTAGGAATAGTCTGAATATACGGTTCATTAAATGATGTTTCCTCTGAAAAATAACAATTGTATATACTAATAAACATTTATTAGTTAAGTATAATTAATAAAATACTCAATAATATATAGTTACAAAAGAGTATTTTGAATGTTCCATTGTTTTTATAAACGTCACCTAACTTCCCGAACAGAAACACTGAAACATTTATAATTCTTAAATTAGGACTATATCCTAATAATTCCTGCCTATTATATAAATAATAATAATAATAATTATAATAAGTAATGAATAATAATAATAATAATAATAATAATAATAATAATAATAATAATAATAAATTAATGGTAATATTTCGAAATACACATTTGATGAATATTGTAACTTATTTTCTTTTAACGGAAAAAAAGATTTTCAAATCTGATTTCTAGTTTCTGTTTATTATTATTATTATTAATAATAATAATATAATAATATAATATAATAATAATAATAATATAGAATAATAATAATAATAATTAATAATAATATAATGAATAATAACAGTAATAATAAATTAAATAATAATAATAATAATAATAATAATAATAATAATAATAATAATAATAATAATAATAATAATAATAATAATAATAATAATAATAATAATAATAATATTGAAAGAATTCTGAATGAAAAAATTGCTTACCTCCCATTGTTTTATACTTTTGCCACCTCAATGTTCTATCCACCTCTTCTTGCTTACGAATAGCCCTTCTCTTTCCTTTTTCTGTTAAAACATAATCTATACCAATCATTGAGCCTTCTCTACCTTACTTTCTTTGATTTAGGAGAAAATGACGATCTTCTTCAATGGGTATAAGTTGAAGAGCGTCAGCGTGTGCGATATCAAAAAGATCGTTCATTTTTCCAAGAATTCATTTTCTCGATATTTTTGAAGCTTAGACTTCCTTTTGCAGCTCTTTACAAGCATCTTCCATTCTTTGTATTGGGCTTCCAGTTTCTCAATGCTGTGCTGACACGTTTTAGTTGGGATTCGCGCTTCTTCTATTTCTTTTATAACTAGATGAGCACTTGAAAGTAAATTTAGGTTCACTTTACGCATATTGTAACACAAGACCCTTAAAACCTGACCATTAGAAGGTAATTTTGAGCCAATAATTTGACTTTCCATATGGCCCAACAAAAATAAACGGTCAGCTTGTCTCGTTTCCATGTTTGCAGAACAAAAACGCCACCTTATACCATGAAGTCAATAAGAAATCATCTGATAGACACTGCAAGTTTGCATCACTCCATAAGTGCAGTGCAATAACCCACCAAGATGGACTCAATAACTCTCATGCTCCATCGACGTCTTTGTGAAGACTTCGACAATCAACGGAAGCTTTGGTTATAAATTTTTTCAGGTATGTTTTCATTATTATTATTTTATTATTATTTTATTATTTATTATTATTATTTACTATTATTATTATGTATTATTATTATTAATTACTTATTATTATTATTTACTTATTATTATTTATTATTATTCATTAATTATTATTATTATTTTAATATGATGAGTATTATGCCCTAAAAATAAAACGTTCAAACAATAAGTTATTGAGTAGGACGATACATATCATCCACAGAGATAATGTGGCAAATATTCACGTGCATGCGCTACCATTAAATTTTTGACTATGGGGGCAAGATTTCACAGCAATTTTATTACGTTAACCATTTCTAACAATATTACGGGGTGTGCCGCTTTAATTCAGCAAACTTTAAAATTAGCTGCCACGCTATATATATATATATATCTCACTCTATATAATATAATATATATATATATATATATATATATATATATATCTAATCATTCTAAGTATATATATATATATATCTATATATTATACTCTATTTTTATATATATGATATTATATTTATATATATATAATATATATACTATATATAATATATATATTATATATATAATTATTATTATATTATATATATCTATTATACGTAGTTATATTATTATTCCAATATATCTATATTATATATAACTCTCCTATTAACTATAGTATATCTTACTATATTCAGTATTATTATATTCTATAATATTCACTATATATATATATATATTATATATATAATATATAATATATATATATATATATATTATATATATATAATTAATAATTATATATATACTATGTTAAATAAGATTTCTCAATAAATAAAATCAATAAATCTTTATTGATTTGAAAATAAAACCTATTTCAAAAACAAATTCTTGCTTCGCAATCCACTCTCCAAGGCTTAGGATTCTATTGCAATTCACTTTTTTGCTTACCTAATGATTTCTATTAATATCGTTTTATGCTGAATTGACACTTCTTAAGCTTTGATCATAAAAATTGAGCCCAAATTCGAAAGGCCCTTGTAGTCACGATTCCTAATCGGGAATAATCAATTCCAATCCAAATAGGAATATTTGCCAAATGGATTTTAAATTTGGATTGTTCGTTCTATAAATCCATTTGGACTTCAAGTCAAGAAGAGGATAGAGAGATAGAGAGAATGGTGGGGGAAAGAGAGGGAAAACGTTTGGGGAGTTAGAGAGAATAGAGTTGGGGACGAGAGGGACCATGGGAAAGCAATTTTATGAAGGTTAGATCGGAGAAACGTTGGTGCTTTCATGCCTTTCAGTTGATTAATAAGCCTATAATGAAATAGCTCTAGGTACTGTTGTTAAAGACTCCGAAAAAATTATATATATATAAAGTTTTTTTCTGAAGTGTGATAACATAAAACTTAATTATATATATTGAATATTAATATATTATATATATGATATTTATATTGTA
The DNA here is from genome assembly GCA_015478945.1 of Trachelipus rathkii. Taxonomy (NCBI): domain Eukaryota; kingdom Metazoa; phylum Arthropoda; class Malacostraca; order Isopoda; family Trachelipodidae; genus Trachelipus; species Trachelipus rathkii. The sequence goes on from JABUQX010057565.1 coordinate 25,986, forward strand.
TTTATTTATTATATATATATATATTATTATATATATATATCATATATATATATTATATATTATACTAATAATAGTATATATATATATATTATAAGACTATATATATTTATATAATATATATATATATAGTAATATATAAATATATATATACATATATATATAATATGTATATATATATATTATACTATATTACTATATATATATTAATATAAATATATATATAATAATCTATATATTCATATATGTATATTATATAATATATATTTATTATATATATATCATATAATATACAAAGATCTATTTATTTTTCTTTCTTTTAATTGTAAAAATTAATTTAGTACACAGGTAGAAAATTGAGTTTATTTGCACAAGAAAAGCTTTATCACGTCAACCATTTCCATCTACATTGTCAAGGTAATAATATTGAACTGTTAATACTTTGGATATAATAATTAATAATAATAATAATAAAATAATAATAATAATTAATAATAATAAATAATAATAATAATAATAAAAATAATACAATGTTTTGGAAAATTTATATTTAAATTTTTTTTATGTTTAATCTTAAATTTTATTGTTTTTAATAAAGTACATATTTGCAATGTTTACTGGAATCAAATCATATAATTTGAATATTTTGATTTTGATTATATACTTGTAATTAATAATTATTTATTATTTACACTATGAGTTTCAAATAAAAATTTTTTGTGGTGATTTGCGATCTTGAACCATTTTTTTGATATGTTAATGAAATAATTAAAGATGTTTAATTTGAAATAATATTGTTTATATTGATATATTGGAATATTTTTCTAAATTCATTACTTAATTACTAGGTGATATTTAGTAAACTCATTACTTGGAAAATTATTTAATTATATTGTATTTCTATTGTTTTTTTTATATATACATTTTGGTAATAGATTTTTGTTGGATACCATTTTTTCATGATCAATTTTTTGGCATAGATTAGGATTGAAAAAGATAGAAATCGTAGCGTTACTTATTTACAACGTCGGAATGTTGAATGGGGACAGACAGTGTCGGAACCATGGAAGAAATAATAATTCCGACGAGACTGGCTTCTCGATTTCCAGGATCATTAAAGTCGAAATCTCCTTCCATTTTTAATCTCCCAGATCGTGGTTTGGTAACGACTACAAGACAATAGGATCGTTAAGGAGACGAGGAGAATTCGTTTAGACTTACCTGTGGATCACACTTCCTGAGAGCAAGAGCCTTTATCTACTCATCCACTTGAGAAGTGACCCTCTGTCATTTAATCAGTTCAAACTCATACTTTGCGCAGCAATAAAGGTGGAAAAACTATCTAACCAGTATTCTCTCAGTGTAGTAAAGATTACAAATAAAAGGATTAAATTTTTACCACAAAATATGACATCCAACTAAAAATAAAGTACGCTAGAATTAGGATAAATTAATCTATACAAAATGGTAATATGTCTCGATATCATGGTGAAGATTTAACCATTGCGTTATACTGTCATTTTGTATAAATTCTTCAATAATATAGAATACATCATAAGTGTTTTAAAACTCATGCCAGAATGTTATTGTGCTTTATAAAGCTACAAGAAAAGCTTTAAAACAAGATTTGTTTGAAGTAACTACAAATTCCACCCATAAAAGGCCATTAGAAAAAAGGCCACTTTATTTTTTATTACTGTTCAAAGTGTGAAAATATTCTCCAAAGACTTTAAATAAACTTTTAATATAAAGGCAATATATTTAAATATATTAATCGTTCGTTTGAGATTCAAATCTGACTTATGTTTAGCAAATGTTTTTTTTTTTTTTTTAAAAGGAGCGTAGTTTGACTAAAATAAATGATAAAAATCATTGGATTGCATTTATTTCCATGGTATGTTCGCAAGTGGGGAAGTTTTTTAAAAGATACAATAGAAACAATGCAATGAATACTCCTTAAATCCGAATGTCAATTAAATTAGTTAGTTTAATTAATTTTTTTTTTTCTTCTAAGATATAAAGGGACTTAGAGAATCAGACTTATGAAAAAAGTTTTAATCTCAAATTATTATATATTAACGTCTCCTTTCAGGACAAAATATGTTATTCTTCAATCTCGAAAGTCTCATACAATAAAAGAAATGAATTAAAGATGTTAAGTCAAAGAGTGTGTTCATACATTATGTTCTATTTACTTTGGTATAGCTGAATGTGAGTCTCAATAAATAGATGCAGGCAAATCGTAACATAGTATATCGTATCATTCGTAACGTAAAGTTGAATGAAAATAGTAAGTCAGTAAACTGAGTTACGCATATTCGGAGATTTCAGGAAGTAATGAAAATGGGGAAAGACGGCATTGAACGCGAAGTGCCAATAAGGAGTGTCTCGCAAGGACGGACGATGAATTTTGAACTTGTGCCCTCCAGTGACGAATTTATTTTCATTTCCCCTTCCTCGTCTTTATACGCTCTACACAAGACATCATCACAACCTTTTATATACTTATCTATTATCTATATATTATACTATATAGTATTAATATTATATATAGTATATATGATAAATTATAATATATAATTAGGATATATATATTATATATATATATATATATATATATATATATATATATATATATATATATATATATACCCTTTTTACTTTTATTGAATTTATGCATGCCCTAATCTCTGTTTCGTTATTATAACGTATCATTAATACATGTCGTAGCTCGTAGAGTATATATAGGTAAAAAATTTGTGAAAATCGTAAGGTCAAACGGAAAATGACCTTTTACCCATAGAAAATTGGGAAAAACAAATTTTGAAATTTAAGTTTCTTTTTTCGGTTTTTTGTGTATTAAAAGTAATAGTGAAGTTTTTTAAAAAAGGATTTATAAGTAAGAGTGTGTTTTTCTTTTTTTAATTAAATAAAAGTGTTTTTTTTAATTTTAGTTGAAGTTTGTGTGATTTAACAATATAAAGGTTTGAAAGTAAGAAAGAACTTTTAGATAGGAAGACAAAAGGTCACTGACAAAGGACACTAAGCACATACCAAGGTACAAGGGTCAGTAACAGGTCAATGAGAAAAGTCTACAAGATCACAAGAGGTCACAAAAGGTCAAAAGTCACAGAAGAGGGTCAGAAAAAGGTACAAAAGGTAGAAAAAAGGTCAAAAAGGTCAAGAAAACAGGTCAAAAAGGTCAGATGAGCTCACATGACACAGAAATTGCTGCTTAGAATTCAGACAGTTACGTTATTTTAGACCTAGAACATTAGAAAACTTATGTTATTGACTTAGCAGAAAAAATTAAGAAATACGTCCTATTGACCTACCAAACATTAGACATTGATTTATTCTTGACAAAAAATAAGATGAATATCTATTATTCTTCTTGAACTAAAAAATAACAGAAATTATTATGTTTAGATCCAGAAAATTGAAAATTCTTTACTTTGAACCTAAAAGAATAACAGTAAATCTATTTCTCTATTTTCTTTACCTTCAATTTCCGCCTCATCTTCGTCCTCATTCTCTTCTGCTTAAATCATCCCACATAAAAAATATTGTTTATATATTTAGATCCAGAAAATTGAAAAGCTCAGTTTTATTTGACCTAAAAACATTTTTGAAATAATTTTATTGAGATTACAATTACATAAAAGGTTATATCACAAAGATTCTTTAACAAATAATCTGTTAATTATCAACTCATCAATTCTTTAACTATGGTATAGATAATTAAATATTAATGAAAACTATTTCACAAGAACAAACATGTAGAAAGCAACTATATTAGAAGAAACTGGGAAATGCATTAGAACATTAAATAAGAGGGTCATCAACTCTTTGAACAAAGAAGATACAATATATGTTATACCTTTCAACATTTAAAAATTGCCCGAATGGTACTAGAAGGAGTTAAATTTTTTTTTATTACAGTACATATATAGATGCATGAATTAGTTAATTAAATATAGTTATCAATTTCGAAGTTGGATATTTTTAAATAATTTGAAAGCAAATTATTTATTTTCTTTTTGAACTGTAAGAACTTTGATATTTTTAAATATATATTTGAAAAGAATAATTATTTATTTATTTTTGATTAGAATATTGAACTAAAGTGATTATAATTTACAATTTTAAATTAATATACTGCAATAACTACATGATTATTAAATTTATATGTGAATAACTATAGACAGTATTTAAATTTATAGATGAATAACATAAACATTTGCAATAATTGAATATTGAAATAAAAATAAATTTCAAATTAACAATTCGTATCAGAAATTTGAGTTTGCATTAGCATGGGTTGGTGTTTGTTAATTAAATTTAGATTACTATTATTAGTTAAAGAAACATAAAATCTAAAATATAGAGGTGACAAAAAATAAAAAAAGCAGATATATTTTTGAAATTTTGAAAAGGATTTATATACAAAGTTTAAGTTTGAATTTTGAGGAGATATTTCTTACGAACTTTGACCTTATGTATCTGGGTTATATGACGAGGGTCTAATTAGAACAGAGCGGACAATAAAAAAGTATGAGATAACATCATGAAAAGTTTTAGATACTTATGTAACAATTATTCCCTTTACGATTAAATAGGAATTGTTAGCTGAGAGTATGATTTGTTGAGGCTATGAAACATAGCTCTATAAAAATCCTAACATTGAATTAATTAAAGTTAATCAATTTATAAAGTTTAACCAATAGTCTTATCAGTCTTCGTATTTTCTGTTAAGACATGTTAGGTTTAATGATCTCGAGTCTGTCTTACTGCACCCCTCTTGGGTTCTTCATAAGTGGCTTATTGAGCAGTTAACCAGTGCCTCGACCGCTGTATTTAGGAACGCTCGGTACAGGACGGAACCGTGAAGGAGTATAATGTAAATGAGACTTAGAAAATTGTATAAGAATTCAGATTGAGTCAGCAAAGAGAGAAGTAGGGAGTTAAGAGACATGGATGATAACAAAGAATTGAAGAGAGGACAAGAGCGATGGAACGATCGTGAGAGAGTGTACATTAATGAACGTATGACGGTGGAGATCGTATTGGTATGATGTTGTGATATGCTCGTGAATAGTTAGAGGACGTATGTGATGAGATGTGCATGAAGAATCGTTATAGATGTAGGAATACAGGAGCAGATAATGTCCGCTCGAATATGATAGTGTGAACCTGTGTGCTGACTAAAAAGGATATGGGAGTGTGTAGGTTGGTCGGTTGCTCAACCATTTTAATTTTAATAACCTCCTTACTCACATGGATGTATCAACAGTTTTAAACTATCACAGAAAGCGATGCATTAGGGGATTTGATAAGCGAACGAGAAACAACGGCAGGGGTAAGACTCAAAGAAAGTATATAAGAGAAGAATAGCCTAAGGTATGCGTGCTAAACAAAGACAAATGTAACTCCTTTGTGAGTCACAAAGACTACCGTTTAAATAGACAATTTATATATGACAGCAGAGGGGCTCTTGCTCAAATCAGCTTTTATGCAAAGATGAAAAATGATCAACGGATTAATCCTTCTCCTGGAAGATGGCCAAGAGGACAAAGTAAATTTATAACATAGAAGTGAATTTTAAGCGAAAAATGTGGGTGGCCAGAACAACCAAAAGAAACAGCTCGGAAAATATTCAAGAGTTAAATACGAGAAGGTGGACAACCCCAAGAATCCGTGGAAATGAAGCATCACTATAAAAATATTTTAAATAACATCCCTGTCAAAAGATGGTAATAGACACACCTCCCACAGGGACAGGCGAAACAAAACTCGTTCTCCAGAGATCAAAACCTAGTCAAAGGAGTATATCCAATAAGTCACATTACAAAAAGAGAAAACCCTTATGGAGGGGCTAATATGCCAAACTAACATGAGAAAAGTGGGGATAACACATACGCCTCGCAGTCTAACAGATGACTGAATTATGAAAAGCAGACAAAATGTCGTATGGTAGAGACAATATCCCGTACAGTAGCCCAAAAGCCACCTCTTCTGTCTTAGTACAGAAAATGTTTGGCGGTACATACAAAACGGTCCAACTACGATTTGGAACCAAAAAAGAGAAGATATAGCGTCTCAAGGACTAATTAAACTGAAAGACAGAAATAGACTTTGCTAAGGACTAACAAAAAATTTACTACTACTGAGTTGCACATCCAGAGCCTTCGTCAATATAATAGTGCCCAAAAGAAGGTTAACAAGGTCAGGAAAAATTTGGGGCTCTTCTCTAAAGGAATATAAATTGAAATTACAAGATTTTCTATGAATATCAATTGTCAAGAGTTTGTTCACATACAAGAGGCTTGAAAAAAAGGCCAGAGCCGAAAATACTCTTTCATGTTGATTGGATTAGCTGAGTCAGGAATTAACGAGGAACAGCCACATGTAACATCTTACTGGATATTCAGTGTTGGAATGACTTGAAGAAATTCTCTCTTGTTGGGATATCACAGAAAAACATCATCGATTAGTAGAAACTTCATTTGGATTTACTTCTCAACAATTAAATATCTTAATTATGACTAAGATTTAGAGAGTATGGACTGACATAAAGAGACTTGAGAAAAATATTAAAGACTTTTTATTCTGAACTTAATATCGTTAGAACAATTTTGGAAAACTTAGCCAGCATTAGAAGTAAGCGAGTCTTGTTCCAAAGCTAACATAGAAGCAGACAAGCCTGGAAAGAAATGCAGCTAGAGTATTCTATACAAAGAACAATAGCACTAATAACAGTGAATTAGAAATAAAAAGAATACTCTTCTATAAATTTTCGGAAGAAGGACAAGCCCTATTCTCGCAAAGAGTAATAACTTAATGAAGGGAACTAAGTTACAGAAAACTATACCAAAGTAATAGACAATAAAGATAAAAAATGAGCAATAAAGGATAAAACCCAGTACAAAAATCAGAAGATTAAGTTAGAGCTCTCTTAGCACAAGTGATATATCTCATTGAATAACTCCAAATATTTATGCTAGAGTCAGTTGGATAATTCCCAATGTCTCAAGTGGTGATTCAATGAGATTCGTATATTATGTAATTAATAATTGCCACTTCTGTGTGGATCCTATGAGAATGAAAATTTATAATTCGTAATTATAAACCATACAATAACCCCATTGATTTTGATAATGGGGTTTAAGCTCAAAAGGCTCGATATATCAATAGAATGATTCAAATATATAGATAAACAAACTCTTACCAAAGAATGGTCGTTAAGCATATACTAAAGGAAGGAGTCCTAAAGATAATACATACCAAGAGTTAATTTAGATTTACAAATTCAATGTTAAAAGCTCTCACTGATCAGAACAAGAAGAAATATCTGGAACTATGAAGATGATAAAGATAAGAGAATGAAAGTTTTGTTGCAACAGATCTACTCTTACAAGAGAGGAAAATTTTGAGTTACCGGACATAAGATTTAATAATAATGAAGAAATGTAAAATATAAGAATAATTAAATGAAAAATATTCCATTTTATATGAATAGAGAATTGAGATGTTTTAGTAACATACGACTTTGGCTGTTTGGTGTAGAATAGACCTCCTCCAAAAAATTGGGATGTCAATTATTTTTATTTTGTCAAATATTTTTTGACTCCAGCAAAAAGTCAATAAAACGATGACGTGAAGTTCATTAAGCCTTCTGATGTTAGGGAGCTACACCTATTTGAATTTCGTTATAGGAATATGATATAAATGGAGAAATATAGAAAAGAGAAGTAAGAATTTTTAAAATCATACCCGCTCTTTTTAAAAGCGGCTAATATTATAGTCCAGGGATTTGAGAACGACACGATGATCCATCCTATAGAGTAGAAAGTTGATACTACTTTTGAGACTGATCATAAACTATGTATTCCCAGTTACCTTTTTAAGTGTGTAAACTGATAAGCATCTGTAGCTTGGAATTAAGGAAATTTTATAGTATATATATTATAAAATATAAACTATAGAGCTTTTGGCTACTGCTACCTATATATAATAATAGACCTTTCTTCATCGCAATTGAATCTTTAAGAAGAGGATAACGAAATAAAAGATATATCTTTGCCAAAATTAGGAAGTCTTATCTTTCTAATTTACGAAAAACAAGACGAAAATGAAATACTAAGATACAGACATAATGATAAATATCAATTAGAAAAGATTTTATTAGATTAGTATTAATTCTTAAAAAAGTAAATTGATTCAAATTGTTACTTTTAGTAACCATTATCTAGTGATTTACTTTTTAGTACAGATTTGACTAAGTCCTCAAGATACAGTGACTTGCAACATATTTAATTAATAAACGGCTCATAATTAGAATAATGAACTACAAGAGATAATTAATACTAAATAGGCTACTATTGAATAATAAGTCCACAAAGTAACTTAATACTAAAGGCTTCATTGGAAATAGCCTATCAACAGATATAATTTATATATAGTAAAGCTATATCTTCTCATATCCTATAATTTTTGAAGTTATAGAAATTAAATCTAATATATTGTAATATTCAAGAAAACTTATAAAGATAGGAAATGAAATATAGAGAATTAATATATGTGTTTTTCTTCAATAATATGAACAAAGAAAATTCTACACTACCTCTCTAGTATATAATTAACATTTTTCATGTTCCGTAAACTCTCACAATTGCTATATATAATTCAACGAATTTCATCGTTATAGCACCTGCTCAATCTTATGGTTATTTGAAAGTCAGACCTTGAGAATAATAGAGATTTGAAACTCAGGAATAGAAGTGTTTATAATAATACCGCATCTTTCTTCAATATTAGTATAAAATTAACGGTAGACATTATATTTTGTCACAAATACTTGAGTATGCCCTAGATCAGATAAATAAATGCATGTATATCTTAGTTAAATATAATATAATTTAAAGTAAAATTTGTCCTTTTGATTTAATAATATAAAAAGACATCAAATAAAGAATATATAAGGGGAAATATTCATCCTATTTTAGAAACTTAATGAAAAAGATAATTTTAATAAAACTGCTCTTTAGACTACTCAATGAGAAAAATATTAAGCAAAATATATAGGACTACTTGTAATAATACGCTGCTCAGAAAAATCTTGATCAGAATCAAACAAGTGGAAAAATGCATAACATGATGAGATTATAACAGAAAATTAAGTACATACTGAATAGAGGCAGATGTCTCTATTTTATACAGAACTGAGCTTAGTAAGAATTTTGGTAATTTGTTAATTAGAATACATTAAGGACGTTTTTATTTAGCCTCATAGATGAATAGATGTGGGCGAGTTCCTGTTTGTCGACATTACAGGAAGCTTTCAGAAATTATCTAGACACAATACCAAAAAGTAAGTTCCGTTATCGAGTGATTGACTCACAACTCTCCGTTTTAGAACACAGTATCGTCTTCACACACTTGACCGGTAAAACTCGTTAGGTATAGAGCACGGTATGAAATAAGTATTATTACATGCAGCTTTAAAGAAGAGGGATATATCTCTTGCTCCTGTCGAACAAGGCAACAACAATAGTTCACTTCACACTATTTGGTGGACATAGGCAAAAGATATATTCAAACACACCGACTTACTTCTGTTTATTGTCATAGACTTATAATCTTTGTGCAATGAAACTCTTTCAAGTGAGTCCACATGTAATAGTTAGTACCGCATGGAATCTCAAATAGCAGATTACGATAATAGTCTTTCTGTTGCCTACTCTAGAGGCAAGTATTCGATAATCTCTAATTATTCATTATATTGTGTTATAAAATAATCAAATTCCGATCGCATCGTTGTACATATGCACCCTGAACGTCTGAAGAGGAAGACACAGAGAACTAAATGTCGAGCTGACTTTCCTGATACAGGAAAGGATTTCTCCCTTTGGCCACAAATCCTCACAGAATTCAGATTTATTTGGGCTATTAGAAATGCCCCAAGTTACCTGCTGCATCTAGACAACGGGGGTTGCACGCCCCGTGGACATTTCGACCACAACTAGTTTCGCTCACGTTTGAAACCAAATTGTTCTTTTGAGGCACCTATTCTGCCCAATCAAGTTTACCGTAAGATGATGCTCAATTCATCTTTTTAATCCAACATATATACCTAAATTATGGTTAATAAAATAACGGACAAGAGCAACAGTTTTGAAGACTTAAATAAAAGTTTTTACAGCCTTGTTCTCCAGTTGCTTCAGCGATTTATACATGCACATTAGAGAAAAATGAATTAAGAATATAATTGCACAAATGTCATTATTGCTACAGCACTTCGGTATTATATTTAGGATTTAAAATACGAAGAGACGGAATTTCACCAGACCAAGCGAAGATAGAATCGATGAAGAGTTTCGTCCCCTCCAGACAAGTGCTAGTAGAACTAGAAATTCTCCACAATCCTTATTGGATTTTCTCGATCATATACTAACCAGCTTACGCTCTTAAATCGCTGTAACTTTTGCATCTAATTGCGAAGACATTCATATAATTTATAATTTAAAATAGCAATGTCTCATAGTTACTTCAAACATTAAGAACTCCAAAAAGCATTTGAACTCTAAAAGAGAAATTGGTTGTTCAAGCACTCAGATTTTGTTAACTTTAACCAGATTATTCCAAGCCATTCTTTATAGTACAGACGCCCTGCGACTATGCGAATTGGGAGGAGTCTACTCTACCAAAATGTCAGAAACGTATCTTGCATAACGAATCACGCTCAATAGTCTCGTATCAAGAGTGTTAAGAGGCAGTGAATTAACCTATGATAACATAGAACTCTAGCTGATATCTTTAGCTAAGATTGTCTCTTTTCACTCTTTTTCAAAGAACATCGTTTCTCAGTAAAAATACTGTTGGTAAAAAAAAAGATAAATAAAAAACCGTGCATATTTTAACTGAAATTAAAAAACCCCTTATAATGTTTTTTAATAGTTTTTCCTCGCAATAAAAAACTTTTCTTGGTAGGCTCGGCCTTGGTAATTATTTGTCTGAATAGTTTTTCACCTACTAACCCAATTAAATTTTAAAATTTGCAAGATGGAGAAAAACACACACTATACCGATCTCTGATTATCTAGATGATTAGCGCGAAGCAGCAGAGTAAGCGTAATCCGACACGTGTCTCTCTATACTTATAACGGGAGAAGATAAGTATACACCCGAGAGCAGGGCGTATTCCACGGATGAAAAAAGATTTGTATATGTAATGAAGGTAGAGAAATTTCATATGGTAGTCGGAAAAATCTAATGACAAATGGCAAGGACATAAGAAAAACTACTTAAATCGAAGTATAACCCCAATACAACCGATTAATTCCTCTACTAGCAACACTAAAATACTCCCTCATGCCATCTACCACCCACCACATTTTCCATAAGACAGTGTTTGTACTACGCAACCAGAAAGAACCTTATGTAATACCCCAAAGGTCCCAAGAATAGCACTCGAATCATACTCAGTGATGATTATTGGCCATTCTTTTCCGTTGGAAGGGGCATGGGAGGACACAAAGGATGAAAAACGAGTTAGAGAAAATACGTTTTTCCTCAATGTCTAATAAACAAAGGTAAAGACATATATATTGAGTTACGACCCTAGTGACGTATCTTGTGCCACGAAGATCTATAAGCACATCCCACTGTGCTCCTAGGACTCCGCTCATTCAATATAAAGCAGAAAATTAAAACAAAAAGCAAGCTCCTTTTCTCAAATCCCTCTATCATATGAAGGTTCCCGTTTTCTCTAGATACACGTTGGATAGCATAGCATCACGCTATATTACTGTCCTCCACATAGTTTGAGTCATATTCAATGTGCCAAATAAACTCATCTTGATTTTCCAGTATTTAGAGATGTTTCCTAGTGACACTCTCTACGCTTATCTACCAACATCCCATATTATCAATAACACCTGCCTAGAGCTTCCGGTCGATTTTAGTACGCACATGATACCATCCTGATTCAATTGCAAGAATTTGCTCAGCTCGTCTAAGATTAATGGCACAAGAGTATCTATAGAAGAAAAAACAAGAGAGAATGCACACACTATGATATATTTTCTTTAGCTCTCCTGACATCATCGTCATTTCTCATCGAATCTATTTACCTTCTAGCTCCGCCATGTATCCAAGTAAGAAGCTGATTTACTGATTTGCAGGTGAGGATAAAATACATCGTTAATATGTCTGATCCCTCATAGAACCAATGCCAAAATGCGGGTAGTTGAACAGAGTTGACTATGACTCTAAAGATATAGCGACAAATTTCCCCACCTTTCGGTGCTTCTTTCATGAGTAAAATACAATCACACGAGATTAAGGTCCAATCCTATGATGACCTCACACTCCTTTTGCCTCGACGACCATTTACGTTCATCTGACACCAGACGAATAATCGTCAATGGATATATACTCATATTATGATACTATATTCTACTCGGTATCATATAAACTAAACGAACGTACATATCCTACGAAGATGCTGAACTATGTTTCTCCCTAATTACATATATTCCTAAGTAAATCTGACAAATAGAAAATTCATGTTTCAGATGAAGTAGATGTTCGTAGTACTGGCACAAGATATGGATAAGTATTCACTAAGAGACTTCTAAATGCTAGACGAAAATCTAGAAAAGAAACAATTAAAGCTATGGAAATTGAGACAACATGCCACACTAAAGAAATTAAAAGTGGGACTGATTAATGTTTTTTGTGAAATGCTATAGGACATACACAAACAAGTTCTAAATTGAACAAAAGATTTGATAGGACCAATTTTATTGGAGTCTAATATCAACGCAGTCACAAAAATATACGCCATTACGTGACACTTCAGTCGTTTCAATACATATTCACATTTCGAGAACTATAATCTATACCGGTTCACCCGGGATAAAAATCCGTAAAAATAATCGCAGTAGAAAAAGATTACAGAATCTCATTATTTCTTTGATAATGATGAAAATCTCTGGAATCACTCCGATAATGCTATTCAAATCAATACATTAGATTCCCATAAGAGTAACAACAGTAAGAACGAGGTGGAACTGAAGAAGTTTACCAAACAGGAAGAATGAATCATAGAATCTCAACCACTTCTTCTGATTCCCCCTAATTTTTATGACGAACAAGAACATTATACCAGAGCATTCCACAAAAAAATTTTTTTCACAAAAATTTTGTAATAGGAATTTATTATAAACTCAAACTTCTTGTAACCAAATAATTACCGTACCTGTATTAACTTCATCTCTAAAGGAAGTAGATTTGACCTTGGCAAAGAATTAATCTAACTCCAAACAGAACCTCAAGTAAAGTAGTGGATATTTGACCCGAGAGTTCTCTCTCTCGCATCAATCTCCAGACAAGAGGATCAATTATTTCATCGCCAGTTCTGTACTATAAGAGGGACACATTAAGCCTCGTCACTAATAAAGTGCCTATAGTACAAGATGATGCTTTGGTAATCCAACCCTAGTGCTCTAGAAGACGCAATGTTCAAGAGGGAAAATTGACCACACGCAACTATTCTCCGCTGTAAAAGCACTTCTCCCAACAGTGATGTGTCAGCACCTCCAGAAGAATTTAGGATCTATCCAAAATTCTGAGTCGCAACAAGAGATGAATAAGAAAAACGAAGATCCGTCTGATATAGACACTCACCAACTAATTTTCTTAGATAACCTGATGGGTTCTTATCTACAGAGAGATATCAAGGAGTCAAACAAGGCAAAAAGAAGAGGAGTCACTACAGGAGTCATTACCATCAAGAATGGAAGAAACAAACCAAAGGATTCGATCCGATACAGAATTACAGAACTCCAGTTGTTTTGCCATTGGAAATGACTAGAAGAGGAAATAGGCTCTACTATTTACCTCCTAAGAGATAAAATCTCTTATATTTTTTTTAGCTATATGTTGTAAAGCTCATACATTGTGGTTGCTTGTTATATTTTGTCATAGCCACATCAAAATTACACAATTTTTAAAATGGCTATGGATCATCGCTCAAGATGAGTATAAATAATTCAAATGAAATAACCCAAATATTTATTCGATTTTTCCGTTTACAGATTCAGAATATGTTTTTCTAACCGCAAAGAGGGCTCCACTTCTTTTAAAAAAACTAAAATACCTATAAACATCAAATATGAAAAAATATTTTAAATCAGAAATATTTCTTGATACTACACTTTTTTTTATATAACTAAAATTAACCATAAAAAAATAGAAAAAATTATTATTATTTACTATAATCTATTATTATACTATATTGGTATTTTTGTTAGACTATAAATTTATTATAATGATATATTTTGATTTTTCATTAAAAAAGAAAAACTAAAAATAAAATCGAAAAACTAAACACTTTTATAATTCGAATTGGTCAACTATCAACTCAAGATATTGTTTATATTATATAATTATTAAGAATCTTTAATTTTATTTTAAATATTAGCTTATAACTAAACCTATATAATCAGCTTGCTTTATTAATATTTAAGAATTTATTGTTATATATTTTAGAATTTACCTCACTCAAATATGCCAAAATTTTAATAATCAGCTTACTTAATACATTTCCTACACACTTATGAACTACTAATCAGACTATTATTAATAAGTAAGAATTTATTTCTAATATTTATAATTTTAATTTTACTTATATATGGAATTATAATAATTTTTAAAGTTTTTTCTACTAGGAAGTGTAACTTAGTTTGTGCCCAAATGACAGATGACTTATTAAATCTGATTATCTTTTATTTATGAATTTAATTTTTTTTTTAATTTATCAGGAAACTCAATCATATTGAATTCAAATTTATTAATATTATTTTAAACTAATTTAGCTCCCTAATACACCGTACTATTGTCGTAACTTTAAAAGAATTATCTAAAACATCAAAATTTAAATTGAATTTTATAATTTAATGAAACGGTTTATGACTATATACATTAAAGTTTATTTAAATTTCGAGTACATAATCAATCTTCAGACTGAAATTGAAAATGTTTACATACAGTACTTTAAAGCGTTACTTCTTTATACCTCATGCAGTCTTATCCATAATCCATACTATACATAATGAAGAAACAAGAGTTACTGCAGGTTAATCTATATTGTATCCACTACGGTGAAGTAAATTTTATATTGTCAAGTGATATATTCTTGACTTGATTGTATCTTATGAATGCCTTACTATATTTATAAATTCAGATAATTAAAAACTACTATCTATATAGTAAAAGCCATGAATAAATGATAGAACTTATACTGCTTTAACAAGTAATAATATTTTTACCTTAGTGTATAAATGATTAATTTTATTAATATTCAATAAATACAAGTAGAGCAACTATAAATAAGCAAAATTACAATATTTAGAAATAAAGTTAAATATCCTATTAAAAATTAGGCTGTAAATTTAAAATACTTACTCCATTGGATTCTAATCCCAATAATCTCAAGATACAAATAGAAGCTTAGCTTATTCGAATTGGGAGGAGACTCACATTACATAAATTTTTAATTTGGTACTACCTATATAATATATAATGTACTGAAATTACAATAATTAAACTTTTTTTAAATAGGAAAAAGATAATATTTTAAAGAGCTGATTGAAGTAATATATCAAATTTTAATAATTATGAACTCAATAAAGATGGAAATAAAGTCAAATACCCGAACATTATCAGTTAATATTCACAATATTAAGCTTTATTAAAAATTTTAATTGAATTCCAAAACAGATCTATACTTTGCAACTACAGAGACTCTTTAAGTCAATCTAGGCTGAGGTATAAAATCATTACGTGAGATTTAGTTTGAATATCACACAGTTTAACATGTGTGAGCTTTACAAATCAGATCATTACAATCAATTTAGTCTATCACTTCAGATTACAACTAGGTTAAAAACAAATAATAAATAAGTCAAAGAACAAAATTTTGTATAAACCGGACTACGAATCTACATTGTATATACGGAATAAATATAAATACTACGGAAAATCGAACATCTCAGAGACCACCAATTTACATCTATCAAGACGCCTTGAAGCATCAACATATATTCATTTTTCTGACATACTCATTGAGTTATATAAAATTCTAACACTGACCAGCAACATAAGTCACGACGCTATCCGTTACTTCAAATTAATTACATAACTTCATTTCATTCAACATGAAAGAGTGATGGATATAAACTAATTTCATTCCCAACATACATTCCATTTAATGAATCGTCAGTTCGAATAATATATAATACAATTTACTCCAGAAAAAACTAGTTTCCGTTAGTAGCAAACCGCGATATAATTTATCCATTATCGTTTAATGGAGGTAGACTCAGAGAAAGAGAACCTCGCTTCTGACCCGGAATATATTTTCAGTCATTATAATACGATTTATTGTCAGTAACATTAAGGGATAAACTAGACGGTAATTTGAGCCCCTCAAAATAAAACCTTTATTATACTCAATCACATTGATAGTACAAACAGTAATATATATTATATATTTATATATTATAATGCTTATTTAATTTATTAGCTGTCAGTCATTAAATACTATATATATATAACTACTAATTTCCTTCGTCATGTCTCTATATCATATATTTTAAATCAGAAAAGAACCCTTCACAGAAGTAAACCACAGTGCAATTTTTACTATTTGATCGTTATGCAGAAAATAAATCAGTAGCTTCCTCACATTATCACTGCTCAGAAAGACTATACTAATTTCACAGTTAATACAGCAATATCGAATTACATTTCATTATATTTTTGGATTCCTCACAAGTTTTACCTCATACCTCTGTAAATATATCAAATTTATTCCAACCGTTCATTTTAATGTAGAAGTACATAGTTACGATGGTAACCTCATATAAGTTGCTCACCTAGTACTATTATAGTTTTGATTTAAATTCTCTTATTTCAGTTTGCTTTCAATTATATATAATTTCAATAATATATAAGCACAGTTTACCAGTATATAACTTACAACCTCAGAAAGAGATCATTCTATGTTAATATAATATCCATCACTGACCGCTATTAACTATCCTTTAGCGTTTCAAGAAGTATAAACGGAGTATTACCAGAATCATATGTCGAAAATAGAAAAGTAGAGAGACTTATGTTGATATATCATTACTCTCATTTCATCATGAGTTAAGATTTATTATTGACTTGGTCTTATAGAGGAGTGCTCATTTGGTATGAAATGTTTTGAAAGAACTCTAATAAGAGCACGAAAGACCTCCGAACGAATTATGTAGTAACAATTGCATAATAATACACCTTTCAACCCTTCATATAGAGGTAACCCCAGTTCAAAATTTCAAAACACCCACAGAATCAAATTGAAATAGAACCCTTTCTGGATACAACACCGACAATAAAAGCTAGAGCAAGATGATTAAGTGAACCAACACGAGAGCGGGCATACCTCCTATGCTATCTGTAAACTTCTTTGGTACTCCATCACTGATGATATTATTTTGCCTCACTCAATCACAAGAAATGGAATTTAGTACATTACTCGTATAGCTAATTGTCTTACCTTTAGATCACAAGAAATTAAAAAACGCCAATAATTTTATTGGACATACTAAGGTTTGAATGGTGTAATTTTGAAAATGATTTTATAGTTGCTCGGAAGATTATGCCTAACAAAAATATGAAGGAAACCCTGTTATTGGGGCAAGGAAAATAAACATGTTCTTAATGCCCAAATTAAAAATTCGAGAAAGATCAGAGAGTTTTAACCTAATTGTTGTTGGAAGGGACGTCTTTCTATAAGAAATGAGTAATGAAGGGTGGACTGTTCAGCATAGGAGTGTGTAGGTGAAGAAGTAATAGAGTGAAGGACATTGACGAAAGAAGAAAGAAGGTTGGAGATAGGACATAACCCCGAGGAACACTCCTATTTATAGGTTTAAAGGATGAACTGTGGCCGTCCACAGCACCCTCTATAGGACTAATGGAAAGTAAATCAGAGAGAAGGCCACAGAGACAAGATAGATGCCCAATGAGGAAAGTTTAGAAATCAAAACTTTGTGCCAGGCTCCCTCGGAAATTTTCTATACTTCCAGTGCCACAGCAAAATATTCACTGAAATGCCAAAGGGCAGAGAACCTAGAATCAGAAAGAAGAGAAAGAAGACCACCAGTAGAATGTCTTTTTCGAAAGCCATACTGGCACTATCACTATTATTATATCAACAAAATTCGCGAAACATTAATGAGAAGGGGGTTTTCAGACCACTGCTTCAAGTGGAAGACAAGTTGTTTTCTTCATATGACTAGATGATTAAATTGAGAAACGCAGCTTCACCTTCTACAGTGTATTATTAGAAATTTCATCTTCAAACTTTTATTTTTGTATTTAATAATTAATTTTCCAAAATAGCCAAAAGAAATGATTTTAATATTTTGCAGCTCCTCCAACCCACATTACAAATGAAATAAATTTAAATGTTTAATTTTTTACATTTTTAATATCCAAAATCGTAATTTTATTTCCCTTTTTTAAGTTGATAGTTACTTTGAACCAAAAACTTTCTCTCTCTCTCTCTCTCTCTCTCTCTCTCTCTCTCTCTCTCTCTCTCTCTCTCTCTCTCTCTCTCTCTCTCTCTCTCTCTCTCTTCTTATAATATTGGAACCAATTTACAGTAGTGATGTTTTACG
>JABUQX010057566.1:0-2500 GCA_015478945.1 Trachelipus rathkii
TCTGCGAGAACTAGATCGTGGGTGCAGAAGACTAATACAGTATATGAAGTCCGATGCCGTGTGAAATTTGGATGATAAAAAAGTGAAGAAGAAATTTTTTGAATGATAATACACATATTTTTTAAGGAATCAGCGTGATAACTTTTTCTTTTAGGGGGCTCGATGCGTAGAGGGACAGAGGGGGGGAGCGAAGTCCCACCGCGTCGTCCACGCAGGAGTGCGCTGAGAGGACCGGGCGCTGGAGATTCTTTGGCGGTTTGACACCTGGGGTATCTCTTTTTGAGTTTAAATAAAGAGAAACTTTTTTTTCCTGGTGGTCGTTTTGCGTGGATCATTTCCATGACGCTGAATTCTAAATATGTTATTGCAGTTTTTCTTGTACTATCGTTCAGTTTTAGAGCAAATTCCTACTCTTGATAACATTAAGAAGAAATGTTCTTTTTTTTCATTTTTCAAAAAATAAATATCTTTTATTCATATATGTTATCCAGTTTTCTTGGACATTCTATCTAGTTTCGAAGTTATATCTGATAAGTTTGCGGCCGTAACTCCCTTCTTTAGTTTCACCTATTATAATCTCCTACTCTTATTTATTATGGTAGTTTTGTACTTATATGCTAATTGTGAGAGTAGTTATTAGTTATTTATATAGTCTATGATATTATATATAACTACAATATCATCTATAACACTGCATAGGATTTGCCTAGGCGTAGGGGGTGAGTATGCTATTATAATCACTGTTAATTAATATTCTTAATATTTATGAATATATAATTTACTAATATTGATAAATTAATTATATATATATTATATATATAATCTATATAATATTATATATATTTAATATATGATTTATATTATTAATTCATTTCGTGGCGAGCTCGTCCAATATCTATTGATTCCGAGATGACTTGACTAGTATGAGTAATATAGTTAAATAAATCAATCCTTTTTTCAATCTTATTTTTATTATTTTCTTCATTTTCTTATATAGGTATATCTAGTATGAGTAGTGATATGTATATGTGTGTTATATGTATTTGTATAGTGTGTATGTTGTATTTAGTACATATATTTATCATATACTATTATTTTATATTTTATTTTTATATTATATATAATAATACTTATATTAATTATTATATTGATTAATATTTAATATTAACGCTTGAAAAGCGGATCAATTAAAATTATTATATAATTAATGAAACAAATGCCCAGTATCTTAAATTTGGTCGATCAATTTCGAGCTAATTATAGCAGTAATTTAATTAATAATAATGTTTACGATGATCTCGCTCAGGTACAAATTGCGAGCCAAAATAAGTATAGTGGATATAACAATGCCAGAGCTCATCTCTTCGAGTGTGTCTGCTTCATTAACTCTTTGAGCGAATTTGCTTTTCTCGTATTCAGAGCATAAGTCGTTAGAATTTCGTTCATTAGTACTGACTTTATTGGATGTCTGAATATTAATTAATAGAAAATATTATAAAATTCTATTATTATTATTAAGAATTCTATGTGAAATACAATTAGAGTAGATTTTTTTTTACACCTTTTAACAAAAAATTACAGTGCATTTAAAGTCCTGTATTTTTGCTATAGGTTGGTTAATAGCACTATTACATATAAGGAACGAAATTGAGTTTATAGAAAAACTTAATTCAAGAAAACTTGAAAATTTTGGGTTACGCAGTTTTTTTTTTAAAGAAAGTATTTTAATGGTTTATTATCTGGAAAAGGTTTAGTTTATTTTTTATTATTTATTATTATTATTCATTATATTATTAATTATTCATTTATTTATAATATTGTATTTATTAATTTATTTATTTTTTTATTATTATTATTATTATTAATTTATCAATTTTTTTGTGCCATTTTTTTATGAATTTTTTTTCTTTCTGTTTTTTTTATTTTTTATTTTTTATTCTTCGTCTTTTCAATTTCTAATTTTGAAAGTATTTGTTCTTAATTAAGATAAAACCGTAATGCTTGGCCAATCTCTCTCCTCTCACTCTTTTCTCTCTTCTCTCTATATGTATATAATATTTATAGTAATAATAGTAATATATATTATGTATTATAATATATATATATAGTGTATTTATTATAATTATTTATTCTAGCTATATTATATTATTATATATATATATATATTTATATATATATATATATGAATATATATATTATATTGTAGTATATATATATTTGATTATAAATATTATATAGATATAGTTATATATATTATGATACATAATAATATAATATATATATTACTTTATATATATAATATATATATGTATATTAGTAATTTTTCTTGTTGATATAGTTCAGATATTTGCAGGCTGATGAAGATAGTTGTTGATGTGGTGTAGGGGAGATGGTAACATTGGTTTTGGATTAAAGGTGGTTTGTTGGCAATGAAAACGGGTGTGGGTATTGCTAGAAATGGGCATATTGTGTAATTTTCATGGAGGAATCGTAATAGGTG
>JABUQX010057566.1:7500-28252 GCA_015478945.1 Trachelipus rathkii
TATTATTAATTATATAATATAATATATATTATATATGATATATATAATATATCAGGGGTGGCCAACCTTTTCCCTACATGCGCCTTTTTTTCACAGACGATTCAGATCGTGCCATGCACTCATAATAGACTAATTAACATTTTTAAACAATTTAATTATTTTTAATTATTTTATGTTAAAACAATATTATTACAAACATTAACATTACTTGACATTAATGGGACTTTTGAGCTTGTTTGGATTCCGATTCAATAATCTACTCTCTAAAATTTTTCTACGCGAGCAGCAGAGAATTCTCTCAAATTTCAATCCATTATTCGTGAAATTATTTGCTTTTAATCATTTGGTTTCTTAAATTCTTGTTCACCATTGTATGTCATTCTCAAAACGACGTATTAACTTTTTTTTAATATTCTTAGCCCAGGAAATGTTTACAGGGTAATGAACTCCAGAAATTATTTATGTCAGAATTTTTTGATCTGGAAAAGCTATCAATTTAAATTTTTATATGTATTTTTTCAATCAATCAGTTCCATTTGTATGTTATTAGGCATCTGCATTACGTTTTTTTTTTCCTAAGTGAAAATGGGTTTTACAAATGCGAGTACTCTAAATCGTGGTCTTGCCAATCATGAAAAGACTTTCAAATGACCCTGCAATATCTTGATTTTTTCATTATGTGGTCAATTGCTATTTATACAGAGACATTCTCGTGCTTCTTCAGGTGTGAAATTGACTCAAATCCTCTATGTCTACTTAGAGATGAATAGTTTAATTTTATTTAATGACTGATGCTATTGCTAACTTGAAATTTATTCTTGCTTGTAGTTTTAATTAGATCATTGAAATATCTAGTAAATAACTAAAATGCAAGAATCAAATAGCAGTTGTTGTGAATAATAGGTTTTTCATAGGTAGCTCTTTTTTCTGTCTGAAAATTAGAACAGCATTTTTCAATTTGCTAAATACTACTCAGAACTTGTCTTTAGAGCCAGCGCACCTCCTAATGAAGGACAAGTTCCCATATTCAAATCAAGTATTAAGATTTCAAGCTATTCTGAATTCTCGTCTGTTTAATGTTCTTGCTCTAATTTTATTCACACATTTAACCGGTAGCATAATGCTGCATATTTAAAGTTTTTCCACACAGTTCCTCTTGGTGTATAATGCAGTGATATTTTAGTACAGGATGATTTCAATAACTTTACCTATCATTGACGGCGCTCCGTTAGGACACACACTAAGTTTGCTATAATCTAATTTTAGATTTTTCTAGGCATTTTTTCTTTTCCAAATATGTCTGATCCTTTTGTTTATAGCATGCAGATGACTGCAGATCTGCAAGTTCTTTCAAAACTTAAATTATATCGATTCTCTATAAAATGCTAACTTGAGCACTCATATGTCCGTTATTCATAAGCTAGAAAAAGAAAGTTACAAGATGGACAGGTCTTCCGTTGCTTAATACATCCTGAAGAGTTTCTCGATCCGTTCGTACTTGTCTGCGTTGATATAGCCACTTTCGTTCTGCTTCCCTTTCAATACCTTTATACCAAGATGTGCCAATATTTGGAGACAAGGCTTTACAATTTCTTCCCCCAGAAAAAATGGGGTTTTTGGTTTCTTTTTTTTTCGCCATACTAAAGAATTTCTATGACGCTTCTGTAATCGCTAAGTTCTTCACCTACTTTAGCAACTATATTGTTGTCTCTGATATTTTTCTTTTCTAGTCATTTCTTATTCGGGCGCGACTCAGACGCCAAGCTTCATTTTTTCTTCTGATTAGTCTGATGTGTTTTATATATCTCTTAAATGCATGTCTTATAGATTATGTAGAAAGAGTCTTTCACAAACATGCAAAACGGTTTTCTGGATGGACTTGCTATAGCAATAGCAATACATGCGATATTTGTTAATACTTTTTCCCCTAATTTACAAAAATTTTGGGGGCCCAGTTTTAACAAATTTCTGAAATAAATGAATTTTTAAGTTTCATAAGTGGTGTTTGTAGGGAATGGCAGTGAAGTAGCCACAGTTAATAGTTTTTTTGGGGTAGTGGTATAAAACTCGTGTTCCAAAAGTATAGCTCGTAGCATGTTGTTGCCACTTATAATACAATGCGCGCATGTTTGGCGCATGCGCCCGGATTGGCACTCCTGATTATATACTTTATATATATTATATACTATATTATATATATATTTATACTATATATATATATATATATAATATATATATATATATTAATATATATACTATATATATATATATATATATATATATAATATATATATATAAAATACCTCTAATCTATTCTTGATATACGGCTTAGTTAGGCCAACCTCAACCATTGTTGTTATGATGTTATAAATTAATTGCTTGAAAAGAAAGTTCTTACCTTGACATGATGACAATATGCTATGACATAAAATACTATTATAATACAACTAGAGAGCTCCCTAAATATTAAGTATCAGGTTACTACATACAGACGACACCATAGAATTTTTCCTTCAAACAAATTGTTCGACAAAACACTAGTACATCCACAGTTTGTACAGGAGATAAGTAGATTCAAATAATTTAAGCCAATTTTAGCCATTGTACATAATTAACCATTTTACAAAGAATGGCTATATGCCGCTGAACAACAAAACAAACTGCTCATCATTTTATTGTTGCGTGGCGTTCGTTTGTTTGTGACGTCATTTTTTATATTATTCTTTTCCATATATACGGTTATAGATGGAAATTGTTATTTAATATTTTAATATAATGTAATTTTAATATAATATTATATTTAACTTGTTTTATTTGGATTTTTTATCAAATTTATCTAATTTGGGGAATAAAAAAAATTTTTTTATTAAGTTTTATACGCCCCAAAAAGAATTGCAGATTGTAGATCTGAAATCCCAATGTTTTATAAATCATCAAGATTATTCTTTTATAATTGAGCACATTTTTGTGGCGCTTTTCTCTTGGGACGGTTTGATGCCATCCCAGAATTATCTGAATTTACACTTGCTTTGTTTTGAGTTAGGTTTGGTTGTTGATTGTGTCAGATAGGTGTTTAATGATTGGTTATGATGTTATTGAAATTCAATGGATGAGATTCAGATAGATGATTATGCGTATTGGCGCATTTGCTCTGTTTATTTCACTGTTCTACATTTTACTGTCATGCCCCATTCAGCCATTCGAGTCTCTACCTGTATCCAAAATGGTCCTTGGTCTAATAGTAGATTTGATCAGGATTATATATCTTACTTTTATTCTATTTAAGATCTTTGAATCTTTTGACCAAATTCTCTTAAACTAAGCAAATACTCTTCATACTAAAGTTGTTTTAAATGGGTGACATGATTCTTTGAGTACTAGGTTCTTTTATAATGAATTATTCGGCCTCCTCTCTTTATGAGAAAAGTCTGTCTATTGAGTGATGAGTACATTATAATCTTAGGAAATGATAGGTGTTATCATATCAATATCGTTGGACTCAGATCGGTAAGTCAAGGGTCTAGAGTTGACAGCTCTTTTACATAATGATAGTGTAAAGTCATATTGAAAATATGTCAACTAGCTCTCCATCACCTTGTACATACGAGCTTTTCAGAGTTTTTATTGTCTTTCCTCCCAAAACTAGCAACCATGCAGAGTAACAGGTGCACTTTACATGTGTTTGCTATTTGATTGAAGTTCTTCAACAAACTCATAGACTTAAGGCTTTCAAAATGTGGCACCTTAATGTACGAGCATTATTGAGTATATGTAATGCTGGGATGTTTATAAGATTACAGAAGCGTTGGAATGCTAATAGAAAGTTAGGTACACTCATATCTGGCACAAGTTCTATGTGTATAGCTCGTATATTCAGGCATGTGAAAATTAATATAAACATTTTGTCGAGTGTGGTGCTATTAGTGGTTTTTACAAATAGATGACCAGTATAGTCAATGCCTACAAATTTAAATGGAGTGATTAGCTGCATGTGATGTTTAGGGACATCAGTGTATTTTGGATATTTAAATGCTCTGACATTTATTTTCTTGCAAATCATGCAGTTGTGTATAATCTTTTTAACTGCTATTCTACCTTTAGGGATCCAAAACCCTTGATTCCTAATGTGTGTTAGTGTGGAATCAAGACCAAGGTGTTGTACTTTTTGGTGAGATTTATAAATTAACAATGTTGTAAAATAATGAAATCGAGATAATACAACAGGATTATGTACATCATAATTAAAATATGTACATTTTGAAATGCGACCCTTAGATCTTAATATACCCTCCATGTCCAAGAATAAATTTAGGTTATCTACCAATATTGGAATTTTTTCTTTTTTATCATTATTCAATAAATACTCAATTTCTTTAGTAAAACAAGAAATTTGAACCTTCTTGACCCAATACATTAATGATTTCTTATAAGGATCACCTTTCGTTATATTACATATAAAGGTGAACAAATATTTAGTGATGTTCATTATTTTATCAAAGGATGAATATTTGTTAATGTCAATAATTTCATTATTGTTCTTGTTGGCAAAATTACTCAGAGTAGAAAAATTCATTAACTCAGGAGATACAGATAATAGGGGAATTTTGGCCAGTTTTGTAGATTTGATTTAACCAAGATGGCCATTAACCACAATTTTAATTTTCTAAAAATTTATATATGTTTTAATTTCCGCTTTTTTTTTCCTTTGCACAGAAATTAGCACCGTTTTCTGTTGTAATGCACATAACCTTATTTTTAATCTTATTTATTTTTATGTCACTTAAAGGTAGTTTGAGATCTTTTACTCTGTTATTACGATTTTATTTTAAACCTTGTTTCACGACAGTCGCCATTAAATTCAACCTTAAATCTAAACACTTATGTTGATATATTCAAATACAAAACTGGTATAGGATTCTAAAATTGTGGGCAAGCATTTAAGCGCCAATTGCTAATAATTCTAGTGTGGGAATGCGGCAAGCTTTTTTGGGAATGATAGGAGCTACTTTAGACTTAGAATAATAAGTTGGTGGAATGATTACTTGACTATAAGCTGACAAAGCCATGAGATCATTTTGAGCTAACTGTACAAAGTGTTTAGTCAGTATGTGATCTTCATTTATTACATCCTAGGAAAAGCATTTCTGGTAAGATTGAAGATCCTCTTTAAATTGTTTTCCCATTCACTCAATCAGCTCTTAAGACAACTCATCATACCATTCATATTGCTTCCATACACTTTTATTAATAATTTACCTCTATTGAGACTGGTAGACCAACCTATATGATGAAATACTTTGACGTCTCAGATAGGTGTACGTTAGTTTTGGCATGTCACCAAATGTGACACTGAAACATGCATAGAATCATTTGTTATGTTTATATTAATTAACCCACTAAATACTTTTTCCTTTTTCCCCAACGATAAATTCAACACCCTTTATTTTCCACAACTACTTCTACTTGTAAAACTGTTTTTCAGTTTGTCATTATTGTGTTTCCAGATCTAAGTATAACCCTCTGATTGGCATCTTCATATGTTAAATGATAGAGATTTATGAGAGATACATATTTATTACATATGTAAATTAATCTATCCACAAAAAAGTTGGAAGTCAAAATCTCTTTACACATGTCATATAAATTGACTTATATGGGTCAAATATAGTGTAAAGATGAAAGCTGAGGCTGTATAAGAAAAAGAATATGTATGTATTCAAATGTATTAATTCATTATTCTATAACCAAACAAAAGCAAAATTTATTTTTAATTCAGTCTCTTTCTTGTGTAATATTTTATATAATAAAGTGTTATGTCACTGAGGACAACATAATCATTTGTCCTAAATATAAGTAGTATTTTCATAGAGTCATCAGTATATACCGAGTAAGATGATTCATTATAGAAGTGAATTTTTTATTAATCTAAAGGAAGTTAAAGACTGTCTCATTTAGTTTGTGACCTGTTTCTCACTTTTATAATAGGATCTATGTGGGTAGAATAGATTAATCCATTGAGTTTTGTGTTTGGGAATGTTAAATTTGATCAATGTTCCATACTTTTGTGTTGTTCGAACCTTTTATATTCATTACCAGATGTTTACTTCAAGTCTGCATAAACTGCTATTTAAGACTTTAAATGACATCGGGTAATTTATTTGGAACTTGTTAATCTTTTCTTCATACAGCAATCTCCATAATAAGTATTGTCTTGAATAAGATACTTGTTTAAATTTTTATATCTACATATAATCATCATACATAGATTGTAACTTTCATCGATAGATGGGAAACCGATAAACTCTAATGAGAAAAGATTTTCTACCCCATTATCTACCTGTGAATCCGTTAATATATTTTCAAATGGATGAAAAAATGTTTTTACTGGGTTAGTGATAAAATTGACAACTGTATCAATAACCGTTTCCACTTCTTCATTACCCA
This sequence comes from Trachelipus rathkii, assembly GCA_015478945.1. Classification (NCBI taxonomy): domain Eukaryota; kingdom Metazoa; phylum Arthropoda; class Malacostraca; order Isopoda; family Trachelipodidae; genus Trachelipus; species Trachelipus rathkii. Next base: position 13,945 of record JABUQX010057566.1, read on the forward strand.
ACTGAGTAGGTATTTGTTTTTTTGTTTACCTTAAGCATTTGGGTTTTGTTAAAAATTATGTACATTTCCCATAGGCACCAACTTATCACATATTTGAAAACAGCATGCTCCATTACATTGATAATTTAAAAGATGACAAATATTGAATGATATCATTAATGCATCTAAATGAAATTTATTATAATCTACATCATTATAAAAAGTAGAATCTGCCAAAGCTAAGTTATGTTGCTTAAAATTTTGTATGGCTTCTTTTACGCCATCTACCTCATATTGCAAAGACGAAGTATTGTCTATTAAGAAAGGCATACTAAATACTTGTTGTGCATCATCTTATGAAAGCCTAAAAAACTTGTTTTAAAAAGTACGATGTTGTTAAATAATTACGGTTTGTACATTATAATCTAATTCATGTAACTTGTCATATCGTTAAAAAGATCTTTAGTGATGTTTTAGATAAATATGGACCTTTGGTGATCCTGACGATAATACAGTCGAACTGTCATCCCTTTGTAGCCCCCCGACCCCTAATTATTGGCAAGAGAGTGGGTAACAAATATTACTCTATCGTTTGTTGCGTGATGGTCAAAACATAAATTAATAGATGGACTGGACTCATTATTAGTTTCAGGACAGAAAGCTGTTATATATGAGTATATATGCTTGTCTTAAAAATAGTTATAATTTCAAATCTACTTCTTTCCCAACATTCCTTTCATGATGACCATATCCTGAAATTCAGTGCCAGTTCCCTTCGCACGAGCACTCTTTCTTCTGTGTCAATATTTATCGAATTTATAGGGGGATGACCATTTTTTTGCAAAATTTACATACACTGAGCTTTAGACACTATGCTTTACGATCATTGACACTTTTGCTGGAGTAGCAGTAGTCTTAAATGTTTGCAAAGAACTAGATGGAGAAGCATTTTCAGATTTTTTTAATAGTAGTTTTAGTTTTAGGCCTAACTTGTGCATTATCGTTTTCTTGTCCTGAGGAACTAGTATACAAGTGTTTAATGATTATTATACCAAGCGAGTAAAATAAGAAAAGTTGGAGCCTACCTTATGCACTAATTCAGATTTAAAATTCTAGGCATTTTAAGAAACCATGTGCTTAACAATACACAAACCAGGCGTGTGCGGTATCACAAAATCTAAATCATCACCCTTTAGTCTTCATATATCTGATCTAATTTCATAACAAGATTTTTAGTATAAGAAATTCATTATCAAACCCATCTGGAGCATTCAATTCCAAAAGTTTTATCGTGATTTTTCATTTATGATATACCTCTCTATCCACAAATTTTTTTTAGCAAATCTATAGCTATGTTATAATTGTCGTCTCTTATTGTTAAATGGCTAACAACTTTGTAAGCATAACCTTTTAGATACCCAAATATAAGTCAATTTTAACAGAATACAGTAAATTATTTCTATTTCCTTCAGTTATAAATTTCTTTAGAAATTATGAAAATTCAATTTATTTGGAACTGTACCATCAAAGGTATCGAATTAAGTACGGAAGGTTTTGCTTTCAGTAAGTTTAATTTAAATAAATCTAAAATGATTCTGTACGTATTTACCTTGGGCACATTTTAGAGTCCAAGAAATCAATCATACTTTATTAATGTGCAGACACGTCCATATATAGTTACAGTCTTCTATCTTATTCTATAAGAAGTCTACTTTACAAAATCATTTTGGAATAAGGTCAAATATTATCATCACCATTATTTAAATGGAAGCAGTTCATTTTTCTACAAATCTGAAGAAATTTAAACAATATTATCATCAGCACCATCTTTTAAATTGTCAAGTTTTTGAGAGCTTAAGTTTATTTTAGTTTTGTTAGATAATAGATTTCAATTATTTAATTGATTTCCTAGATCCTATTTAAGCTCCACTTTTTAACATAACTTAAACAAATTACAAACGATACAGCATCTTTCCCCCTCCTCCAATGTCCAGCATTTTTATTGTTGCGTTCCGTTGTTTGGTTTGCGTCATTTTTATATTATTCTTTTCCATATATACTTATACGATGGAATTTATTTATTATAAATTTTAATAAATGTAATTTTTATATAATATTTTTAACTTTGTTTATTTGTTTTTTTTTCAAAATTTTCCATAATTGTGGAATGTTAAAATTAAAGTTTTATCAACACTTAGTTCTATACCTATATTTAATATTCTAAAATTAAATGATGACTATGCCTAGCTATAATATATATATATATAGTATATATATATATATATTATATATTCTATATTATAATAATATATATAATATATATATACATATATATATTATATTATATTATTAATATTATATATATACTATATATATATATTATATTTATATTAATATAATATATATATATATATATATTATATATATATATATTATTATATATAAATATATATATATATATATATTATAATGAATATAATTATATATTATTATTATTATAATAATAATATAATAAAGTGAAAATAAATAAATAAAATACTATAAAATGAAATTAAAGAAAATAACAATAAAATATAAAATAAAATATGCGCGAGCGTTCGCGTGTAACAATTTAATTGAAATAACAATAAAATAATGAAGTGAAATGTCCGCGAGTGTTGCTTGTTGTAACACTTCTCGCGCACATTTAAATGTTTTATATCTGTATAATAATAATTATAATAAAGGAGTTTAATTTGTTATATAAATTAAATAAATTTCTCTTTTTTGTGAAGCTCAAACTTAATTATTGTAATATTTTTTTTTTAATTTAAATAGTGAAATCAATGTCGAAATTAGGGGGACAAAATGGGCATGGTTAATTACATAGCACAGTATAAAATATACTCTCTACTATGTTAAATAAAATAGTAAAAATTAGTATTCATAATAGCGGGATGGCGGAAAATCAATTGATTTTTTTCACTTGATTTAATCAACTGATTTTTTGCTCAAAAAATCATGAATTTTTTGCTTTTTTGATTTTTGCTTTTTTACTATATTTTTTAAGTTAATTCATACGCAAATGATATTATTAAACTTCAAGAAATAAAAAAATGAAATAATAATAATAGTCATAGCAGTAATATTTTAAAAATTTCTAACTATAAAAATATCAACAAAGGATCATGTTTCAAACTGTATTACTTTATTTCTGATGTATATATTATCATTATTACAAATACCACTCTTTAGTGTTACTGTTTCATTGTTAAAGGAGGATACAATATTTTAGATTTTGAGACTCTGATATAGGGCTAGGGTTAAAAATATTGACTATTCGACTTAAAAAAAAAAATTGTTTACAATTATAAATAAAAAGACTTCACGAAATCTCAGAAAAATTCCAAAAAAATTTCAAAAATTGATTTTTTCTCAAAAAAAAACTTTTTTTTTTTCCCCCCCAATCAATGTTATAATTTTCGACACGTGTGTGTGTGTGTGTGTGGTGTGTGTGTGTGTGTGTGTGGTGTGGTGTGGTGTGGTGTTGTGTGTGTTATGTGTGTGTGACGCAGTGTCCTTTAATCAAATTTCCCCCCAAAAAAAAAATTAATAGTTTTAGGTATTTAGCAAAATTATTTCTAAAGTCATATATATTTTTAATATTTATCGTGGTAAAATTTTTTTTAATGAAAATGATTATATTTGTTTTTAAAATATTGCGATTACTATGCATCGACGTCATAAATAGTACATGATTTATTTTCAATTCTAAAAGGGCATATCAGAAAATTGCCCGACAAAATTCCAATCTATCTGACCTACTGGTAATTTATATACTGTGGTCACAGAGTCAGAATGATATTCTGACTATGTGGTCATGTCGCATCTAGCTCAGTGGTAAAGAGGCCCTCGGTTAGAAAGTGGTGGGTCAGGTTCGAGTCCGGGTTGGAAGCGCGAGTGTGAGCTATCTTATTAATCAAGCTTCGTCGCACTCAGACGTTAATGAGTATATTTATGGTGTGCTTTGCTACAAATGGGAATTAAGAGGTGCCGATGTTAAGGCTATCCCACGCCCATCTTTTACCTTATCTTGCCTTATACTATGATTTCTGACAGCCCCCTCCTCTCCCTATTTTTGGTTCTCGAAAAGACGAAAAGTCTTTTTAAAACCCTAACTTTTCGGTTTATTTTATACATGTCATTATATCGGGGGATAGAAACGAAATATAGGGGAAAAAGAGAAAGTTTCACTTTAGTCTAGGTGTCGGGAGAGGGGGATAAAGATTTTTTCCCCTGGCTTTTAAAAAATTTGGTAACACTCCAGTATTTGTCAAGAATAATATTGCGGCTTCCCGATGATGGTCAACTAAAAAAATATCGAAAAATAAAATACCTCGTCCAGAAAGAAGTGATAGTCCGACGAATATTATGTTGACGCGGGGCTGAGGGGGCCCAAAATTAGTCGGTGGATGGCGAGTCTCAAGTTATATGCGCGTGAGAAAATTGAAATCTTTTTGGTCGTCTCCAATTCGCGTATCGGCTCAACTTAACCATTAGGCAAAAAAGTTGCAACAATTTTGAAGGACCCTACTCGAAAGCTTTGTAGAACATTTGCCAAGGTTTTAAGGTAAAAGTTTCACAATTTCGAAAAAAGACTCGCCCCAAAAGATTACTTATACCTTAAAATTGTTCATGGTTTATTTTCGTAGCTCGCTACTAATCTGACAAAGTACTAAAAGTGACATCAGATATGAGAGATTACGCAGATTTGCCAAGAAACCTATGGAATATAGTTAATGATGCTCCAGCGGCGGAATGGTCTTGCGAATTTGCCGGATCTTTTTCATATATGATTTAGGATCGCTAGGAATTTGCATGGATCAGTGATGATTTTTTTTTTTGCAATTTTGTTATAGAAGTTTAATTTTCACTATTAGGGATGCTGCATAAGAAATTATACTGAAAATTTGAAATATTAAAAATTAAATAATAAAAGCAAAAAAAAGAGTTTCATTTTGCATGATGAAATACAAACATCTTTTAGTTGAAAAAAAACAAATTAAAAGAAGTTTAAGGTAAGGTAAAAAATAATGTTTCGGCGTAAAATTCTATTTCTTTTGATTCTTTTTTTTCAAATATTGATCTGTGTATACTTAACAATACTTATCCTAACACTGAACTTATAGCAGGGTTACGTAAGAAAAACAAGACTAGGCCTGATTAAGTGGAAATCGACGAAAACTGGCAGTAAATCCTACAAATAACCCTAAGAAATTCTTTATGAATCTGCCAAAGTGCAGTAGACTATTAACTTAAACTAGATTTACCCAACTTTGCGTCAAGTAAACTTTTTCTCTTATTTTGACGAAAATATTATTTTTCAAAAAATATGCTTAAAAAGTATATCACATTTATAATAATAATAATAATAATAATAATAATAATATAATAATAATAATAATAATGAATAATAATAATAGATCAAAATAATAATAATAATAATAATAATACATAATAAACGAAAAATGGGACAGATTTGTTTCCTTATTTTTAATACCTTTTAATTCTTTTATTTTAGTGTTTTTGAGCTAAATAATTCTTTTCCTATAACAAAATCGGATCACAAAATTCTTTATGCGCTTCCCGAATACTGCCAAACGGATACGACTGTTTAAAGAAAAGTTACGATTTTATTAAAATACACTTACTTTTTGGTTTAATGTATTTAAAATTTTTGATCTTGAGCTTATTCAGGCACTCAAATTTATTTGTTGAGTATTATATAAATTAACGTATAATAAATATAAAATATATAATATAGTATAATATATGAAATATAAATAGTATATATATATATATAATTATTATAATAGGAATATATAGGATATATATATAAATATATATATAAAATAGTATAGATATATATATATATAGTATATTATATATATAATATAAATATATAACAAAAATAATATATATATATAGATATATGATATACTATATATATATTATATATATATATATATATATATATCATAGTATATATGAAATTATATAATTATATATAGCTATTTTTTAGGGGAGTTGATAAAATTATTAGTGATGGTGGGAAAATTATTTAATTTTTCAAATATAATAACAGTATACAATAAAAATATATATAAACAAAAATCCACAAACGGAAAAAAAAACAAAAGATAACAGCCAAGCCAAAAGAAACAACACACGGACGCATGAACGCAATAAACAAAAAGAACGTATACAGTGATCATTGAAACTCAATAGACGACTAAGATGTCGGTTACTTTTTTTTCCGTCGAAAAGCGCCGTACGGATTAAATAAAAAGGAAACAATAAGAGAGGCTTAATGCTTTTGTTTTTTTTTTTTTTTATTTTATAACTGTCGACAGGAAAAAGGGTCCACACATCAAAATAACTGTTCCTGTACAGCGCTCTCTGCAGGGCGTATAAACGGTCCCTAGGTTGAGGTTAGTTAGGTTAGGTACGTATAGTTTAACCGGTAGGTTAGGTTAGATTAGGTTAGGGTGTGAGGTTAGTTAGCGTTAAGCTAAGGGATTAGTTAAGTCAAGTCTTAATGGATTGTTCCAGCACAAAGAAGCTTTAAAATAAGACAGAGGCGTTTTTTTTTTTTTTTTTTTTTTTTCCTTGGTTTATACAAAGTTCAGAGCCCATTTACCTGTCGCGCCATTTACTAATTTATTTATAATTAATTTTTGATGAGTGCATTTCAGAGTAATTCCGAGCGATACTATTGCCCAATTCTAGTTGGCAAATTAAATCGACAGTATATATCTTATTAAATCGTGCAGTCACTACTAAACTCGCGTCACGTAACGCCAAGATGTTTTTTTATTGGGCGGGGGAATAGCGGGGGCTGCAAATGTATTGCCCGCCCCTTTATCCCGGATTGATAAAATTTGATGTTTTATAGCGGCGAAAATTGAGCGATTTTTAGATCCCCTTAGGAAATTTGTATGTTAGGAATTGTAAATTGTAATTAGTTAGTAAGAGATAACTGAGAGATAAGTTTAAGAGAGAATTGGAGATAAGCAAACATAAAAAATTTACTCTCTAGCAAAAATTTGAAAAAAATTATGTACATAATACACATAAAAGATTATGAAATATCGGGTAGTTTTTATCAATATAATTGCTAATTGTTGGTGCTCACTTGCTAAAAAATAATACAATTTACTTTAAATTATAAGACCTCTATAAATGATTATATAGTAATACTATAATAATAAACCATGCATACGTATAATATTATATATAAATATATATAAATAAGATATATATGTATATATATATATGATATATATATACGATATATATAGTTATAATTATAATAACTTATAATATATAATATAGAGTAATATAATATATATATATATATAAAAAATAAAATATATAGATTGATACATATAGTGTAATCAATTAAACCTAATAAAGCAATCTATATCACCTACTAGTAATAATAAATATACTATATAAACTAAGTAATAATAACTATATTATATAATATACTAATAATAAAATATCAAAATATACTACCATATATTTATATATATATTAATACTAATCATAACAATAGATTATATATACAAACAACTAAACTACTACAATAACAGTTAATATACTATATGAAATAAATATAAATGAATAATAATATAATAAAGCACAACTGTATACGGTATATACGTTATATATATACTATATATATATAAAGAGAACGACAAAACAACAAACGACATAAATAAAATAGATATAATACGATAAATATAATAGTATAATAATATAATAATCACATGCTTCAAACATGTGCGTAAACATATATACTAATATACTATATAGGTAACGTAAATACTACTAATTATACAAATACACTCAAAACTATCAAATACACTAGCCTCGGCCCCCAAAATACCCAAGCCCCTCATCATATATAAATAATCGACCCAAATATAATATAGTAGAGGATAGATATACCCTATAACCCCTAGCCAGTCTCTAATATATAAGATATATACATATATACATAAAATATAATTAATATATATACCAGCAACCCTACTAACATAGAAGACTACGTAATAAATACACATACAATATATATAAAATAAATAACAAATAAAATATAATATATATACTAATATATAATTTATATATAATCTTTTACTGCAGTATAGGTTATACTATATATATATATACTTTATATATATATAATAATTATAAGCGTTAAAGCTTAAAACGAGAAGCCATTTAGTGAGATTTATAGGATAAATTCAACCAAATATCTAATTTTACCTTTTCTCCACGTGTACTTTTGATTTTTCCCCGTTAAAATAACAAAGAAATAGTTTTTAATTTTGAAGAGGAAACCAGGAAATTGGGTTTCGAAACGTTAATTTATTCCCATAAAGTAAATTTCTTTTTCTTTTTTCATGTTAAGTTTTAAAATTAATGAGTAAACCATGAAAGAGAAAAGAGTTCTAACGACTTATAGTGCTGGTTCGCCTAGCTTCGAAGTACCAAAGCGTAACATAAAGCTTCCTTGGGTGAAGAGGTAACTTCTGACGAAGGTAGCTGCAATAAGCTATTACTTGTTTATATTTAGTTCTCACAACGTAAAATGGACCACCACTCGTTCATGGAATCGGCAATTGGCAGATTATGTTTTATCATGAAATTTTATCAACTTGTGTTCTCCATAAATACACACCTTTCACTAACGAAGGCGAAACTTAACGTGAAAGACGAAGGTCAAATTAGGTCGGCATCTGTCACGAATTACGAATTGCCCGGATTAACAATGTTTGCCCTCAAATGAAGACGTCACAGTTTCTTGCGTTTACACTTATCAGAGTTTAAGAGTCTTGTATCGTTTAACTTAATTAAATGTCCACGTAAGTTAATCTCAAAAATGTTTATGTTGTTAACAGACTTTAGTAAACGTCTTTATCAGAAGAGAATAATCACTCTTAGTCAATAAATAGCTGACCCACTGCTTTTCAAAGCTCTGTTGAAAGAAAAATACAACAAGAACTTAAAACAACATACACACAATAGAGAATAGACAGTCATTATTAAAATTTTTTGAAATTGCTATAAATAAAAATATATTTAAGCTGCCCACATTCCAAAATATGAATTTCATGGGTAGTTTGAGAATGTTTGCAATGACATAGCAACAGAACTTACCTTAAAAGAAAATTTTAGCAAATATTATAATGGGTTAAGGAATGCCCTTAGAATTCTAAATCCTTCATCCTTAACTGTTAATACCTTTAAATCTCTTCCTCTGGGTTCCCTCCATCACCTTCTTCTATCTGTTTCTTGTCCTATCTCCTCAAGTCTTCCGCAAAAAAAGACACCCCCTGCCTCACTGCGAGAAAACGTTTTTTGGCACTTAGTGCTGCCAAACAGGTCGGAATACTCTTTGATTCTCCAGAAGATAGAATGACTACAGCTTTCCGTGGAAAGGGTCCCCCGGAGGCAAAGCGCGAGCTAATTTCCCTCTGGCTCGCTCTTCTAACTCCAACTAATGTGGTTGTTTCTTATGTGAAAATCCCCGGAAATACGTACTAAACCATTTAGTTACATAATTAAACCAAAGAACTATATTTTACTCCTAGAATGAGAAAAGAATTTATTCATAGAATTTTCTTCAAAAAATTGAGAGTTGTACTGAAATGAAGCCTAAATAATTCTGTTGTTTTCCCAATCCTCACTATTAAATCTTTTGCAGAAAATATTGTTTGTTTTTAACCTTCTGCTAAAAATCTAATTAGTTCTTTCATAGCTTTGCCTCCAATTCCACTTTTGATAATTCCGCCAGTATCTTCTCCTCCTCCTCACTCCTCCTCCTCCCTCCTCACTCCTACCTCCTCCTCCTCTCCAACTCTTTCCTCTTAAGCATTCATTTCTGCACAATCTGCTGAACTAGCGCGATGGATTGAATACTAAGAAAAACGTGAGCTGAACGATATCCGAATCCTATGTTTCTCAATCCCTCAAGTATATTAACTAGCAAGCCTGTTTTTGTTTAAAAACATTTAAATGAGATCTTTACTCTTTATTATTATTATTATTCATTATTATTTATTATTATTATTATTCATTATATTAATTAATTATTTATTATTTCATTATTATTATATTGATTATATTATTATTATTATTATTATTTTTATTATGATAATATATATTATTGATTATTATTATTATTATTATTGATTATTATTATTATTATTCAATATTATATTATCATATTATTGATTATTATTATTATATTATTAATATGATTATTTAATTATTGAATTATATTTTTTATTTTTATTTATTATTATTTATATATATATTATCGTATTATTGATTATTATTATTATATAATTATTACTATTATTATATTTATTAATTATATGATTATTATTATTATTATTATTCATTACTTATCTATATTATTATTATTGATGAATTATTTATTATTAATTATGATTATCACTGGCCACAAGAGATTTTAGCTGGCAACAACATAATTGAGGTCATGATTTAATAAGGTAAAACTTGTTGCCACCTGATTTCGAATATGACCTCCGTTTTCCTATGATTGGCTAACAGTTTTTGAGATACAAGAAGGGTGCGTCACAAAAATAACCCATTATAACAACAGATGTATGTTAGAAAATAACAATGAGGTTGTAACACGTAATTTCACAATAAAAAATACAACGAAAAGAATATATATATCAAATCGTTAATGAGTAAGTAAATAAAATGCCTAATAGGTTGCAAAATATTTCCATTCAGTACAATTGAAATCACAATTAATGCAGTTGCAAAGTCGTCTGAGCATGTCATTATATTCTATATGCATTGTCTTCTGATGCAAGAATGTGCGACAATCACGTTGAAGGCCTCCAACAATAGGGGTGTCTACCAATAACATGTGTGAATAGTCCCAAATCTTCTCTTTGGTATCCTTCTTCGCATCACCTTGATAATCTTTGAGGGAACCTCTCCACCTTAGAGTTCCTCACGTATAACCAATCCTAGATCATCGCGGAACCCAGTCTTAAGCTGACTATGTAGAAAGTGAAAACTTTTATGCTCATATTAGCATTCACATTTTTGAAGTCTGAAAGCATTTCTGTACGAGTTCTACCATAGTTGGCACGGATTTGATGGAGCCCAAAAAAGAGTTAGGACTGAGGTACTAACAAGACTAAAACACTTGACCAGGCAGGATGCTTCAATTTTCATCAGTCATGAATTTATGAAATTGTCATCCTTTGAGTTTCTCCATACTCTATAGAGGGCGCGTAAACGATTCCAGCTTTGAGATTCTCCATACTCAAAGAAAAGAAAAAAATGGGCAAAATATATTTGACACATTCACCATCTTTGTCTAGGGCCCTAACAAATGGCTTCATCAGTCCTAGTTGAATGTGGAGTGAGTGCGGAAATAACTTTTATCGCCTTGTCAACCAGTGTGTTCGTTAATGATATTAATGCACCTACAGTCATATTTCACCCTAGCAAGGCCACCTACAAGCTAATTATCGCCAGTGGTCATTCTTTAGCATAACCTACTATGCCCACAGCCATATGAAACAAGATGAAATTACTTAGGTATATCCGCGATTGCCTGCCCAAGTAAGATGTTGACCATCTTCAAATTAACGCATATAGAACGCGACTCGGTGGATTCATTATATCTAAGCTCTGCAAGATCATTCTTATATTTTCATATTCCTCTTTGAGTTTTATGCAGGTGACCTTATTTAGAATCGCATGAAATACACTGATTGACCATTGCTTCAATAAAACACCACTTTCAATTATCCTTGAACTATCAATAAACAATCGCCAATCAATCTGGGTCGGTATTTAGGCATAACCCCATTTGCTCTCGATGAATACTACTTCATAGAGTGTAATTACTGAGAATATGAATATCAATAAAGTATTATGTGATTTGATTTTCTTTAAAAACGCAAATAAAAATAATTATTACTGTAAAATATGCATAAAAAAGATATTTGTATAGAGTAAATCTGGAACACCCCCTGTATCTCAAGAACTAGAGCCAATATTGGAAAAACTAATGTCATTTCTGAATCAAGCCACACGATATACTACTAAATTACGATAAATAATCGTCTCGAGTACACTAACTAAAATACTTTTTTTGTTCGCCATATTATTTATGTATATTATATTATTATATATATTAGTTATTATTATTATTATATTATTATATTATTTATTATTATTATTATTATTATTATTTATTATTGATTATTATGTATTATTAGTATTATTATTATTAAATTAATATTTATTATTGATTATTATATAGTTATTATATATTTATTATTATATGTATTATTAGATTAGTTATTGGATTATTATTATTAATTATTATTATTATTTTATTCTAAATCATTATTATAATTTAATTAAAAGTAAATATTATTATTGCTTATTGATTATTATTATATATTATTATTATAATATTATTATTATGTATTAATTACTTATATATATATATATACTTAATATATATATATATATAATAGAATAATGATATATAATATATATATATAATATATATAATTATATAGTATATAATATAAATAATATATATTATATATATATATATTAGAGGTATATATATATATAATAATCACTATAATAAAGTATAGACAGAATCACTTATGTAATAGATACTATATATATATAATATATATATATAATATATAGATACTATATAACATATATAAATATATATTATAGTATAATAATATATAATATATATAGTATACTATATAATGATTAATATATATAGAATATATATAATTAATATATATATAGTATATAATAAGTATATAAATAATATGTATAAGATATAATAAATAAATAATAATAATGGCGTATCACATTGAACAGTTGCCTTTTTGTTGGAAGGAAGCCGTTCTCTCATATCAACCTAAAGCGCGAGACAAGAAGGGACCCGTAACTCATCCGACTTCTTAATTTTTTGCCAAGATTTCAGAATTTATCATGAAAAGAAGAATTTCTAATAAAGATTATGGGGAAAATTTTAAAAATTAAAAATTATCTCAGGACTGTCAGATTAAAAGCGAAATTTGGAGAAGTGCTTGCGTGGTAAAATTCAATGTTACCTTATATATATTGACGAATATCAGAATTTGTCCAAACACGGACTATTCGAAAACTTCCATTTTACCTGTCAATGGAGAATAGTTATTTTGCACGATTTTGCGGAATGAAATATAAGTGGCAAGGTTTTCTGCATTCTGAAGAAAGACGATGGTAATCCTTAATGGCAGCGTCAATGAGAGGAAATAGCACGAGGACATAAGCAGAGGTTAAACCTAGTCTATGCAACTAGGTTATAGGTCTAGACTGGGGTCGCACGCCTCCAGAGCCACAGGGAATTAGCTCGCGCTTTGCACTCCGGGTGGACCCTGTTTACACGGAAGCTAGTAGATACATCCTATGGGAGAATCAAAAGAGAGTCCGACCTGATTAGCAGAAACCTAAAAAAGTTTTCGTGCCCAAAAACGATAATTTTCTCGCTTGTAGGCGGGGGTTGTTTCTCTGCGGGAATACTTAAGAGATAGAACATAGGATACAATGAGCCACGATCAAGAGTGTTTGACATAGAGAAACTAAGAGAAGGCAAAGAGGATGTTAACAAGCAATAAGACCAGGCATTCAGACATTATTAAGGGTATCTCACCCATAAATATTAAGATTTATTTTAGAGCAGAGACAAATGCAAACATGCCAAAACAGTCTTCAAAAGGCTAGCCAAATAATTGAATATGAGAATGTGCAAGCTTAGTCAAAATCTAACATTACATAAAAAATTGTATACTTTTAAGCATTGGAAAGTAACCCATTTTTTACATATATTTTTAATTTTCTTCCATAGACTCTGTTGAAAAGCAGGGGTAACTATTTATTATTAAAAATTATTCTCTAGCCTGATAAAGGCGGGTTAGATAAATTTGTAACGAAAAACATTAGATTGGCAGATAACCTTACGTGACATTTATTAAGAAGAAAATAAACTGCATAATTTGTAAACCAAAAACTGGTGACGTTTCATTTGACAAACATGAATTCCGCCAATCGAATCTACAGACCCGGAGGCCTAATGATTCTTATCGAGGCCTTTCCTAGACAAAGTGGGAATGATATGGATACAAGAGTCGAAAAATTTCATGAATAAAACCCATAATGCAGTCGCCGGATTAGACGATGCGGTCGAAACTTGTTAATATAATCTCTCTCG
>JABUQX010057567.1:0-17500 GCA_015478945.1 Trachelipus rathkii
CGAAAGAAGGTTTGCAGGAACGGATCACGAATACCCGCGGTTTAGCTCTGAAGAAGAGGCGTACCGAGAACTTCTAAAAATAACCGACCGGTATAACGAAACTATTGATTACATTAAGGAAAGCGCCTCTCTCGATTCTGCTAAAAAGTTTACTCTGTATTTCAAGTGCGCCGCTTGGATTCTTCACAGATTCGTGGCTCTCTGCAGTACTACGCCTTTCTTTTTTCTTAACAAAATATATGAATTAAATTTAATTTATTATGTAATTATATCTTGTTATTCTTAATACAGTATTATTATTCGATTACTATTATTATTATTTTATACTTTTTATTATTATTATTATCTTTTATTATTATTATTATTATTATTATCTTCACTTAAGCATTATGTATTATTATTATTATATTATTATTTTATTATTATTATTATTAATTAATTATTATTATAGTATTATATTTATTATTATTAATTATTATTATTATAAAAACTATGTATTATTATTATTATTATTTTAGTTATTATTATTAATTTTATTTTATGTAATTTTTATAATGGTTCTTATTTCTATGATGATTATTATTAAAATAATCTCATTTATTTGTTATATTATTTATTATTATTTTATTATTATTATTATTATGTATTATTATTATTATTATTATTATCATTATTGATTATATCGTATTATTATTATTATCTTTTATATTAATATTATTATTATTATTATTAGTACTATTATTAATATTAGTATTATTATTATATTATTATTATTTTATTATTATTATTATTCATTATTCATTATTATTATTATTTTTATTATTTATATCTTTCACTTTAATTATTATTATTATTATTATTATTATTATTATTATTATTATTATTATTATTATTATTATTATTATTATTATTATTATTATTATTATTATTTAAATTATTATTATTATTATTATTATTATTATTATTATTATCTTTTATATTAATTATTATTATTATTATTATTATTATTATTATTATTATTATTATTATTATTATTATTATTATTACAAAAGAAACAAAATTCTATTTAGAATTCTGAAGAATATTTATTGTTAATATAATCGATGCTACAACAAAACTTTTACGATGACGTCTAACTTGTGGTTATCATTCATAAATAAATAAATAAATAAATATATATAAATATTCAAGCAAGTAAACTAGCTAAATCTCTGAGTTTATGCTCTAGATTAATAATTATTTTGGACTGACTCAATTTAATTACAGTTTGCACTCTTCTTGCCAATAGGTATATTAGGATTATGACATTGCAAAATAAAAGAAACAATATATTCCCTAGTAATATATATATATATATATAGTATATATATATATGTATAATTATATAGTATATATAGTAGCAATATATAATATAACTAATAGTATATATTATATAGTATATATATATATATATATATTATGTGTGTGTGTGTGTGTGTCGTGTGTGGTGTGTGTGGTGTGTGTGGTGTGTGTGTGTGATGTTGTGTGTGTGTGTGTGTGTGTGTGCTGTATTTATATCTTTGTCGTGTGTGTGTGTGTGTGTGTGTGTGTGTGTGGGTTGTGTGTGGTGTGTGGTGTGTGTGTGGTGTGTGTGTGTTGTGTGTGTTGTGTGGGTGTGTGTAGGCTGTTGTGTGTGTTGGTGTGTGTGTGTTTGTGGTGTGTGTTGTGGGTTGTGTGTGTGTGTGTGTGTGTGTTGTGGTGTGTGTGTGTGTGTGTGTGTGTGTGGGTGTGTGTGTGTGTGTGGTGTGTGTGTGTGCTGATACTGGCGCTGTGTGGGTGTGTGGTGTGTGTGTGTGTGTGTGTGTGTCTGTGTGGTGTGCTGTGTGTGTGTGTGTTTGTGTGTGTGGGTGTGTGTGTGGTGTGTGGTGTGTGTTGTCTGATGTGTGTGTGTGGGTGTGTGTGTTGTGTGTGTGTGTGTGTGTGTGTGTGTGTTGTCGCTGTAGTGTGTGTGTGTGTGTGTGTGTGCTGTGCTGTGTGTCGTGTGTGGTGTGTGTGTCGTGTCGGTGTGTCGTGTGGGGTGTGTTGGGTGGCGGTGTGTGTGTGTGTGTGGGGTGTGTGTGTGTTGTGTTGTGTTGTGTTGTGTGTGTGTGGTGGGTGCCCATGTTGGTGGGTGTGTGTTGTGTGTGTGTGTGTGTGTGTGTTGTTTGTGTGTGGTGTTTACTCTTTTGCCGTTAAGCATAGGAGGGAGTGGGATGTCATTAATTTATGGCAATTATGATATATCGTTTCCCATTAAACTACGATTGAATAGCATATTAAGTAATGATAGATTAATACGCGTGCATATTTGCAGGTGTTCTTCGAAACTCTTGCGTTCTATAATTCTGCTCCATTTGCCAAGTCTCCCACACTCTGTTGATTATCTTTATGGATATCGATGATTGCTTTATAGCTTAGAGTTGTAGTCTGTAGCTAGCTTTTACACATTATTTTAATATCCTAGATAAAATACCTGTGTGATATTGATGTCGCACGAGAGAAAGTATTGCAAGTTTTCTATTTTACTTTTTAAATTTAATTTTTTGACTTCAGTGCATAGAGCCACATTTATTGGCAAACCCAGATACAGTTCCTAGATAATGACTCTCTCTCATCTCTCCTTCTCTCTCTCTCTCTCTCTCTCCTCTCTTATATATATAGTCCTATACTACTATATATAGATATACGTATATATATTATTATATATATATATAGAATAATATATATTATATATATATATATAATACTATATATATATATATATATATAATAATATATATAATATATATTAACTAATAGTTATATATGGGCATTTATAGAAAGCAACAAACAAATTTAGTAGGATGCCCTGGCCCATTGGTAATCCCATAAAATACTCACAGATCACCCTTTAGATGAGACCAAAAAGCTCGTACTTATATTCTTAGAAGATCTGAGGGACGTATGTGACTTGAAGCAGTAAACAAACCAGTAACAACTTGCCGAGGAATTAGTTTTTGGTAAGGAATTGTTGCAGCAAGTGGTTAGGCGGAAACAAAACAGTTGCCGCCCTTACAAAACTTAACGATAAATAGGGAATTTTTTCTGGAAGCTTTTTTTATCGTTTTCTCTTTTTACACGTTTATTATTTATTATTTTCAAACTTAATATATATTACCCAATATTAATTCAGTGTTGGTTATTTACATCTGATTCTACTTATATATTTATTTTTTTTTATTTATTGGCATACTTAAGCTACTATGCCAAAATTCGTTAATCTGTGTGACCTTCACGTATTATGCCAAAGAAAAAGCTCCAAATGTAAGCAAGAAAAAAATTTCTTTTGCTTTATTCTCAAGAAATTCTTTTTCATCGCCAGAGGTTTGGGGAAAACTCGTTTAACATTGACCTCATTTGCTCCAGTGAACTTAACTCTTCTTAATTTGACTCTTTAATTATGGTATGTGGATCATTTTAGTTAGTATATATATATATGTATATATATATATATTAGTAATTATATATATAATATATATATACTATATATATATATATATATATATATTATATTATATACTATATATTATTATATATATATAATTATTATAATAATATATATTATATATAAATATATGATAATATATATGATATCATATATATATATATTACATTATATATATTATATATATATAATAATATATATTATATATATATATATATATTATATATATATATATAGATATATATATTATATATACTATATATGAATCATAGTATTACTATAGTATAGGATATATATTATATAAGTATATATATTATACTATAGGTAATTATATTATATAACTTAGTTATAGTATATATAATATATATTAGATATATAATATATATATATTATATATATATATATAATATATATATTATATAGTATATAATATATATATATATATATATATATATATATATATATATAGTATATGATATCTATATACAATATATTGCAGTGAGAGAGTTGCCAGAATTTTTGGCAAACGGTTCTCTGCTTTGTCATAAGGGTTAGATGCAGGTTCCTTTCCTGTTTAATCAAAAGGCAAAAGAATTAACAACCGGTTTTTTTTTCTGAAAAAGATTTATCTCCCTGTTTCGCCGAACCAGCTGAAAACCGTATTCAGCTCACCACTAAATAAGAGTCTATGGTATTTTGCTAAAAATATCAATGGTTCAACTTTGTCGCTGGTTTTTAATTTGCCTTTGTCTCGATGTTCTTTGTCTCGTGTCTTCCGATTATTCCAACGGATGTTTTTCCTTCAAGCAACGGGTTTAGACGATCTCTCTGGTGCCATTTCATATCCACTTCCCATAAGCATATTAATGGCAATGTGAGATTAGATTAGAATAGACTGTTATTGTGGTAGTGACCTCATGGCCTATCGTCTCTTTTTGTGAAGTGTCAGTCTCTTAAAATCCCTGACCTAACCTGAAGTTTTTCAGAAATCCCGGAACTGTCTTAAGGAAAACATTTTTGAGTTTTAATATTGCCTTTTCCCAACACCAATATTTTTGTACGCCCAGTCCTTCACAATAACAGCAAATGTGCTCTACTGACTATGCCACTTCTCGGCAGAATCGACAAAAGACACTCAACTTTTCCCATTTTTTACTTGCTTTATGTGTAATATCTTATAAAAATGTCGTTTCTGATCCCTCTGAGATAATACTAAAAAGACCAATAGTTTTCACTGTATTTACTTAATGGTTTCAAAATTTGTGCTTTATGTCATGCCCTCTAAACAGTTTATTCTCTGTCTATTAAGCTCAACCTAGATCTCGACCTTAAGTTGCCAATATGGCTTCGGAGAAGAACACTCGAGTGGTGATCTTTCAATTCTTATTCTAGGTCCTTTGTCCCTTTTGCGATTCGCTGAATATTTTGTAGAGTTAAACATATCGAAATCTCTCGATAGTGTCCGTCGCAAAGGTTGGATTTCCTAATTTCCATCATTTGACATATATAACCGTCATTGTAACCTTCTTTCTGATTGTATGTTTCCCTTTTGGTATGTTTTCAGGTGTCCACCGTTCCTTTATATTCATTAAAATTAATTTTCTCCAGTTTCTGTTCTTTCTTTTATACTCGCTTTCAACTATTCATCAATGGCCTTCAATTTCTCATTTCATCACCTATTCATTCATATCCCAATGGTTTGACATAGGTCATTAATGAATAATAGAAAGGATAGAAAAAGCACCAAGGAAGACTCCTATAAATTGAATTGTTCCTCAGGGTTCTATTTTATCTCTTAGTTTTATACTACAATTCATTAATGACTATTACCTTCTTTCTGTCTACTTATCATCAATTCATATATATCCTGACTTCATTCACCTCATAATTAATAATCTTTATAAAATAAAATATACCCAGCCTCAAAAAGCTGATGCTTGTTGAATGGCATTAAAGCAACTGACCTTTTGTCTTTCACGTATTTATATGAGTCAGAAAACAATATGGATGATTTTTAAACCTCAAAAATTAATTATTTCATCCATCAACTCAGCGCAACCTTTCCCACAATTATGAATAGTAAATAATAGCTTCTGCTTAAAAAAACAGAACTCAAACCATCTTCTATCCTTAATTGACATTTTTGAAGTTCTATTTTCACGTGGTTGTCCTGGAAGTATCACATTCCTTCTCTTAAAAAAAAGCTTCTATTAAGAGATACAGTCTTCTGAGGATTCTTCAGAACTTCTTCGTAGCACTCTAGTTACATTCTCGGTATGGGTAGTCGCCGTTTCTTGAAGGGAGTTCGTGTCACAAATCTGGGAGTAGAGTCGAGAATTTTGTCACTCAATGTGTCTACCTAATTTGCCACTCAATGTTTCTACCCATTTTCTTCCTAGTTTTCAAACTGTTGAACCACCTTCCAAATATTATCTTTTCTGAAACGGGCACTGCTCTTTTTATTTATGTAGTCATATTCTCATTCCTTTGAGAAAGGCACGAACGACTCGTCTACAATCTGTTCCTCTTTTCTCTCAATCTATCTGATCACTGAATATGCACTCTACCTCAAAATCTGAAACACTTATTTTTATTTACCACACTTAATTTGACAGATACACATTCAAATATCGTGTGCCATGACAAGTAGACTTTTAGTGGGTTTCATGAAGACCTATTAATTTTACAAACAAGGAAGATACACAACAGGTTATATATATATATATATATAATATATATATATATATATATATATATATATATATATATATATATATATATATATAAGAGAGTAGTATATATATAGATGTATATATATATATGTATGTATCGCTATATATATATATATATACATATATATATTAGTATATATATATATATATATATATATATATATATATATATATATATATATATATATATATATATATATATATATATATATATATATATATATATATATATATATATGAGCGGTCGATTAGTTAGAAAATTTTCAAAATTCTCTTCCACTGGTGGCAAGGGGTTGAAACCCTTCTACAATATTGTTCTTTTCGTGAATGGTGGTGATATTTTTTTAGTAATTATCACCCACCAACAAACACCACCTTGCAGCCAATCAGGAAATGGTGATATGTGTAAATAATAAATAAGTAATATATATATATATATATATATATATATATATATATATATATATATAGTATATAGTAACAGTATATGTTATATATATATATATATATATATATATATATATATTTATTGCAGAAGAGCATGATATATATATGCATATATATATGTATTTATAGTATATATAGCAGCATATATATATATATATATATATATATATATATATATATATATATATATATATATATATATATATATATATATATATATATATATATATATATATATATATAGGTCAAATCTTATCTCTCTACTAAGTGGGTTAAGGAGATATACTCTTATTTAAAAAGTTATGATAAATTACTTTCTAAATACAACATATGAAACCTCTATCATAAGCCAAAAAATGTAAATTATCCAATAAGAGATTTTAATTATTTATTTAATTAATTATTATTATTGTTATTATTATTAGGAGTAACACTAATTGTTTACATTATATTTATTATTATTATTATTATTATTATTATTATTATTATTATTATTATTATTATTATTATTATTATTATTATTATTATTATTATTATTATTAATTATTATTATTATTTCTTATTATTAGTATTATTACTTATTATCTCTATTATTATTATTATTATTATTATTATTATTATTATTATTATTATTATTATTATTATTATTATTATTATTATTATTATTATTATTATTATTATTATTATTATTATTATTATTATTATTATTATTATTATTATTATTATTATTATTATTATTATTATTATTACTTTTCGTCTTATTGTCTGGGAGGTAACGAAGCGTCATTATCATGTCAAATGAAATCAAACGTTTATCACGCAACTCAAGATGAATTGAGAGGATGATGATGGGCTTACATGATGTAATAGGACTTGTTTCAGAGTCTAATTCATTTATTATTATTATTATTATTATTATTATTATTATTATTATTATTATTATTATTATTATTATTATTATTATTATTATTATTATTACATTATTATTATTATTATTACTATTATTATTATTATTATTATTATTATTATTATTATTATTATTATTATTATTATTATTATTATTATTATTATTATTATTATTATTATTATTATTATTATTATTATTATTATTATTATTATTATTATTATTATTATTATTATTATTATTATTATTATTATTGGTATTATTATTATTATTTTTATTATTTTTATTATTTTTATTATTTTTATTATTATTATTATTATTATTATTATTATTATTATTATTATTATTATTATTATTATTATTATTATTATTATTATTATTATTATTATTATTATTATTATTATTATTATTATTATTATTATTATTATTATTATTATTATTATTATTATAGGAGTAAATGAAAAAAATATATGAGAGTATATTAAGGTGCTTTGGTCTTTTGGAAAGAGATTGAATTTGATTGGTTAAGCGGTTGCATAGTGATGAGTGGGTCGGGAAGCGATCGGTTGGGAGACAGAAGAAAAAGTGGACTGAGTTAGTAAGAGATTGTTAGAGGAAAGGAATGTGAGTTTGAATAAAGCGTGAGGAACTGCACATAATAAATGAGAAATTCGCGTTTTTTTTTTGATGGGGCATTATTGTGGGTCTGGTCCTGGGCATGAACCCTGGAACTGACGAGATACCACAGTGGGGGGTCTGCCGCGGTAGTCGAAGCACAAGGGTGGAGTTTTGGCTGCGACGGGCTCGAGCTTAAGGGTATGAGAGAAGGGTATGGGGAGGGGTTTTCCTTTTCGAGCTAAGTTATATCCTATTATGTTTCCGGTGCATATTTGCGCACCCCACCTCCATTCTGTGGGGAGCCGTTGGAGGGTAATGATATTATATATATATATATATATATATATATATAATTATATATATATATATATATATATATATATATATATATATATATATATATATATATATATATATATATATATATATATAATTCATGCTTGTTTTTTTGAATTTTAGTTTGATTATGAAAGGTAGAAACAAAGCTGTAAACGTTTTTAAATTCTTACATCTACTTTTCGATGAAAATTATGCCTCATCTTCAATACTAATATAATAACTACTTTAAATCTATTGGCAAAAAAAATAATGTTTTGCCGTAAGTACACGATTTGTAACAAAAAAACGTAAATATTGCTAGGTGGAAAACATGTAACAGAAGTAACGAATACACATCTTTAAATGAAGCAGGTTTATTTATTTGTCTAATTTTTATATAGGAGATGGTAAGAAAATAAGAAAATCGTTCTACAAGAAGACACAACTTTGAGATATCAATAGAACACAAATTAATATTATTAAACTGATATATAAGTAAGGAGGGGCACTATGAGTACTATTTATTATGATCGGAGGGTAATTAATAAAAATACTAGTATAAGTACATGACAAGGATCAAATCACTAGTAACACGATAAGCGACTTATATATACCGATAAAATCAATATTATAGTATAGTAAAGAATAGGATAGATTACGTCAATGTACTAATGTATATATAGTATAGTATATATATATATATATAATATATATATATATATATATATATATATTAGGCATTGGTCGATCAGGTTCGGTGAAAAGAAGCTATAATCACCTAAAGTATATTATGTCACTATATATACGGTGGGTATCTATATAACGTAATAGCCTATATAAGTCAGAAACTCTGTATTATACACATAGATATACGTCACTATATAGGCGAGGACAAGTAGTAAGCCCATAGGTAATTCAAATAAAAGGGAATAGAAGATATCGTAAATAACGCGAATAGCAAAATCTCTGACTAACAAAAAAAGATAGGTCAAATGAGTATTCGCATCAAAACTAAATTTTAACTTTATTTTGAGATCTCTTAACAACAAACATGATTAAAAATTAAATGCGTATACGAAATTTATATGGATTAAATGAGATATCCTCGTTTTTATTATCAGAAAGTTACTATTAAGGTTCATTATTTATTCCCTCTTATCTCGAACTATATTCAACTATAATGAGCCGGCAACAGACATATATACTATGACTAATAGAATTAAACATATAGCTGGCGGAGGTACATATATATAATAATATATATATATATATATATAATAATAATATATATATTATATATATATATACTGACATCTATAAGTGAGTTGACAGTGTAGTACAATTACACAGATTATATAGTACTGATATTACGACGCCTTGAGCGTAGAACTAAATATAATATATATATTACCTATATATATATATAATTTTTCATTAAAGCCATTTTAAGCATTGATTTCTCTTTAAGGGGAGACTTCATAGCAAAACGTGCAGACTATCTCCAAACGCATCAAAAGGTAAATATGTAGTTTCTCTCGAATAGACCTATGATATCAATATTAATTTTATGAAAAAAACAAAAAAAAAACTGAGTTTTTCGTTTTGAACGAGTTTTCCTCAGGGTCGAACAGAGGAAAATCATTTTTTTCTTCTAAATCTTTCCACAAGAAAACTGCCATAAAACTCTTTAATTTTCAGAGATTTCAATTTTTTTTGGCACTAAAATACTGCAATTATAGCTTGTGGCTAAATAACAAGTGTGTAGTTATATAGGAGCGCATCGTATCATTTGAAAGGTGCTATTGTTGTCCTCTCTATATGAAATCCAACAATACCACATAATTTACAATCTCTGAATGAGAACTGTTCACCAGAAATTTTGTGAACAGAGACAATAAGTACGAATACCGCCTATGGTCCTGATCACCTAACGAACGAGTTCTCAACAAGTTGTTCTCATGTACGCCTTAGGACAGGCGTGCTACCGAAAACGTATTTAAATATAAACATCACACTCTGCTTACACGTATTCGAGATAATGTAGAGCCGATTGAGGTGTGCTAGCCAAATTTTGAAGAAAATAAATCTAGATTGGTCTTATAGTTTTGTTTAATAGTGAATGTTGGTTTCTTTATATCTCAGTTAAGGCGAGATAAAATTGAGAGAGTAGCGAGTGGAAAAGACACAATATGATATATCAATGTGTGGAGAGAAGTGAGTTTTTGCATAATCTTTTTAGTTAACGCAAAGAGAGAACACAATAACCTCCTTAATTGCTCACATTTATTTATATAGATGGAGTATAGTCAGCCACTCTTTACATGAGCCGTTTACAAGTGATATAATATCTACAGACATCCTCAGAGTAAATCTACATATGTACGGATAGCAACTATGCCTATCCTTTAACATTATCGGGAACAATATCACTTATATTATACAATCCTAACTTGTGTCAATAGACTAAAATTTTCAAAAATAAGACCATACACCAAGGTAGCCCTAATGTGTTGAAACGACTATAACCTATCATATGGGTAATCAGGTATTCAAATAATATATACTATATATAGCGTCTGGATGATGGCTTAAGCATATAGGCCTGAGAACCTCAATAAACCAGTCGAATCAATTTTGTGGGTATATTCCTGAAAATCACTATCGGATCCCACATAGCTGCAATCACCCTCCACCACAATGGAAGATTCCGTGACCTGCGAACATGGCACTGAGAATACGAGACGTATGGGAATCAAATCACTGATCTAGGATACATTCTGAGCTACCATTATCGAGATCTATCACTAGAGTAACGGTGTCAGGCAGTACATTATATATAACCGTTAGCCAAGGGGGCCCAATATACATTCTCGGAATATTTGAAGTAAAATCAAGACCTGCAACACTCATAACACTACGTGAGTATCCAATATTATAACGTTGTAAGTACCAACATTGTTGATGTTTTATTAGGCCAGCTGAGTGACCCTAGAAACACTTACCGAACACCTATAACTATATAAGCGAATACACCTTTATTGTACTGACACCTTTATGGCTCACATACTTCACTATCAACCTACGGTTTTGGGGTGAGAAGAATCCCCTCACAATTAATTTTCATTGTCCAATCAACTTATCTTCTACGATTCCTTACAATACACCACTAATATTTTATATTCTATATCATATCCTTCGAGCCACGTATACCCTTATATAGTGGTATTTTAAATTTTGACGATAGTATATATTAATAGATATTATTATATATTATATTAATATATATATATATATTATATATATTATATATATATTATAATATAATATATATTAATATATGAATATATATATATATATATAATATAATAATATAATATACCTATATATATATATATATAATATATATAATCATATATATATATATATATATATATATAATATATATATATATATATTATAATATATATATTATACTAATATATAATAATTAATATATAAATATATATATATATATTAATATATATACTATATATATATATAAACATAATAATAGTAGTATATATATATAGTGAAAATTTGGTTTAAAACTATACATAACTCATAATCTCAAAAACTTACATATAACTATATAGATACCATAGGGAAATAGGAAATACATTTTTTTGAAAATCCTGGTAAATTTTAACAATAGTTACACACATGTAGCAAATAACAACCTTTAAAGCAATAAATAAAGAGAATAATGTATATCTAGTTGAATTCAAAGTTCAATGTAGATGGTGGGAGAAGCATGAGGTAACAAGTAGCCAAAATCTTATACGCAGTAGAATCTATTCTTTGGTTATCGGTAGGCCGGTACTCCGATACTAAAGATAACGATAAAATCCAGCCTTAACATTCTGAGTTCTCTAACGAGCATGTACGCTCTTGTGTCTTGTGATTTGTTAGAAGCTCTCTGAACACGGAGTAGAGACCAATTTTCCCAGAGTCTTAATTAATTGGACAATTTGCGTGCAGCCAAGCGAGTAGGCGATCATGTGATTGCTCTCGGAGGGTTCTCGTGCCGTGCAGCCCCTTTACTTTGTTGTGCTGCCGGTCGCGTAAACCCTACAGCAGGCGAGGCTCACCTGGACTAAAATGGCCCCCCGCGCTTGGTAGCCCCCGAGGGAGGTTCCATACCCTCACCCCGAACTTCCCCTGAGCTCTTGGAATGATTTTAAATATGTAGTCTGAGTTGTTCAGAGCGAGTGAGTGAGTTCTACCTCACTCGAGCTCAGATTCCTCGAATCTCTTACCGAGTATGCCGTCAAATATCTGTTTGCCGCGCTGTGTGAGATCCGCCCTCATCCGGACATCTCTGAGTGGTACGCGCCCCTGAACATCTATTGTCTAACGCGCGCGTATACCCCGTTCACATGAGTATGATACTAGTGACATAGGTTTACGAGTTCCCTGGCGCAAGTGAAATATTTTTCGTCTTATTATTTTTGCAAATTTGTTGCAACAAGCATATTGTGCGCATGTCGTCGTATTCCATTGACCTTGCGCTCCGGCTTGCTCCTTGCTATCATCACACAATGAAAATACAACACACAACTAAATAGAAGACATGCCAAATATGTGGTTATATGCTTATTACCTTTCTATGCATAGAGTGATTCTCAAACTCATCTCTTTTTTATCGATTTGTACTCTTAAACTAAGGATCATAAGAGTTTCAAAGCTACAACGATATGTATTTATCGAAGCACAGAGAGATTATGAAACTTTTGCGAGATAAGCAAATATCTTTTTCTGGGAATATTCGCGCGGCTTATTTCGTCACGCAGTGAGTTGAGTAGAGGCCAAACCGTTTCTTACATTGTCTAGAAATATGACTTGTGGTGACGTGCATTTTTTGTCGTGTTATTTTGTTTCTGAGTTCCCTTGTCTGCTGTAGTTGACCTATTTTTTTTTTTCTCGTCTCTATTATTGAGAATCTTATCCGGACACAAAGCATCACTTTGGTTGTCGCCTATAAGTACGCGTTCTTGAGCTTTGGTCGGTTGCTAGCGTAGTATTTACGCCCAAGGAGACAGCAGCATGCGAGTATATAGTATATTTTGTCCCCTGAGTTGTTGATTGCGCGCGCTTATTTAGAGGATTACCAATCTGTACACTCTCACATTCAGTGAATTTAAGATAAGTGTCGCAGAATTTTACAAAGAAGCATGATTAATGGAGTTATAGCAAAGGCCACGAAATTTTGAAAACTTAACCCGACGCACAAATGCGTATCTTATTTTTATCTAGTGAGGTACGTAGTAATCGGAGACTAGTGGTAGAGCCTCTGTATATTGAAATATACTAGCTGGAGACGCTGTATTGTTACGATAGTTCAGATAGTCCCTGGGCGTACGAGCGAAATTTTTTTTCGTCTATTGCATAATATTATGATTACGTATAATAAGCACAATGTATATTGATGCGTCTGTGAGCGTACTTCGACCTGGTCGGTTATGGAATTCCTATGTATACCTATACTGAGCTTCATATACACTATCCTGAAGAAGATGCCACTAGTGTAAGAAACCAGACAGGGTTTACCTAACCATCACTCACTCAAAACTATAACACTTAAATCTTAATTATTTAACTACGAGTTTAACTTTACAACCCTCTATCCTATTTAACAACACTAGCCTAAAATCTCTTCTCCTTACTAATTGCCCCTCATAAAGCTATTTCAGATTCGCCACACTAAAACTATAATATCATCCGTCATATAATTAAGGTTATACGATAGCTCCCTCTATACAATCACCTTTACTCCTGCACCCGACAGTCTGGTTTCACAAACTCCCAAAACATCCCAAAACCTATTATATATATATCACCGTACCACCATATCTGATACTTTCTATAACCCAATATCCATATATTATATATACTATATATATATATATATATAATATTATAAATATATATATATAATTAATATATATGTATTATATATATATATATATAATTATATATATATATATATATATATATATATATATATATAATTAATATATCAATATTTATATATATATTATACTATATTATAAATATACATATTAATATATAGATATATATATATATATATATATATATATAATATAATATATATAATATATTCATATTAATTATATAATATAATATATATATTTTCATTAATATTCTAATTTGGAATCAATTAAAGCCTTTGATATATTTCTTTTACAAACCCAAAAGTAAAAAATTATAATTTATTATTTTTCTCTAACGGCTTATAATATATCACGTGAGGCTCCTAACTACCGACTATAAGTATTCTTATGCACTGTTTTGAGTACATTGTGTACAGTATATATAACTTTCGTGGTCAATAAAATTATTTATCAACGCACAAATAAATATTTATATTATAAAAAATTTATAATGTACCTACATGAAATTCCGATTCCGTTTCATTAACTCTGAGGCTGCGGCTACCAGATCCACGGAATACTGGATCCGACTAAGACGTTTTCATGCATCACTAATTTAGTAAATTGAGTTATAGTATCACACGTCTTCTGGCATAAACTTATTCAACAATAAAAAAATATTAATTTAATTAAGAACATAGAATTTTAACCCAGTATCCGGCTTCGTTTCCCGACTTACCGAGGATCCGGATCCAACTAAGGTTTCTGCAACCACACTATTTGAATACACATTTAAGTTATCAGCAACGTCTTTATCCTGAGGCCATAAATTTTTCGAATATATACTAGAGAACAATTATTGTATCTTAGAGAAATAAAAATTTTAAATAAAACAAGGAATGCGCGTGCGGAAGTCTCTACTCCGTCCGGTGTTCTGATCTCACAGGATACTCGAGGAAAGCGACCTCAACACAGGAATTTTTGTAGTATATCCTAGATTGGAAGAATCCTAGTCAGACAAGTCTTCTGGCAATAGCAAGACTTTTCTTTGCTATACACTAAAAAATATCAATTTGCTTTGACAGAGAGTAGTTTAGAATGAGAGTCACAATGAGATACAATCCGTCCAACACTAACGGGATCGCGACTGCGCGAGGAGTGCCTGGCTGAAACCGGGAGGAGTGGCGCGGAAACACAGTACAGAAAGAGTAGTCCCTGCACGGCTAAGTTTGAACAGTTGTTCAGGGAGCCGAACCAACAATTTACAGTCCTTCGCGCTCCTATATCAAATCAGTACATTTACGTGAACAATGTTAAATACACAACATCTATTATCTCCTTTGTACAAATAAATTTTTTTTGCGAGCATAAAAAAAATAGTCTCATATAAAAAATTACATTTAAATCCTCCCCGAAACCAGGCTTTTGCGGGATTCGGCTCCTCGCTGCAATATACCGGAGCTTATACCGGTCCACGTGAGACTATAAGGTTTCTTACATAAATTTAGATATATAAATAGTATCACATATACATGTCTTCTGGATCAATATTACATATTATTTTTCGCCTAAAAAAGATATTTTTTTATTGAAAGATAAATTATTTATAAATTACTCCAGTATAGATTCCGTGAGTACTCCACGGTCATTACGGCTATCCGGACACTGACTCCGATCTGAACTAAAGGTTTCTGAGCTCATCTTATATTATGAAAATTGTTACAAACACTTCTTACTATTATATATATAATTTATTTATTCAACAAATAAAAAATATTTTTCGAAAAAAACCATCTACCAGTCCGACTTATATTCGACTCCGGCTCTCAAATCCGAGGATCCGATTAAAGGAATTTCTGCACTAATTTGATAAAACTGTTTAACTAATATATATATAACAATTGTTCTTAAAAAATAAATTAATTCATCTAAGCAGGGAATATCACTTGAAAAAATTTATACCAAGGATAAGGCTTCCTGAGAATCT
Source organism: Trachelipus rathkii (assembly GCA_015478945.1). NCBI lineage: Eukaryota > Metazoa > Arthropoda > Malacostraca > Isopoda > Trachelipodidae > Trachelipus > Trachelipus rathkii. The sequence goes on from JABUQX010057567.1 coordinate 16,439, forward strand.
GGATCCGAAGTAATCCGAACCCGGAACTAGGTTTTACTTGCACTATTTATGAAATTGTTCAGTATACGTTTTCTGTGAGAGCATTTAAATTTTAATTATCAACTATAAAATAAATATTTCTTGAAAATAAAATTCATACCTACAGTAGCACTTCCGAATCCGAGCACTTAGAATCAATACAGCTCCGCTCCTACTCCAGCTTACCGTAATTACCATCTTTTCGGCTTCACCTGTGATACTGACTACAGGATTTCTGAACTATTTGGAAATTAATGTATTCACAGTACGTATCTTCTAGCAATAAAAAAGTTATTCACCTAAATAAATATTTTTTTCAAATATAAAATTTTTTTTACTAAAAAATCGTACTCCGGCTCCGGCTCCGGCTCCGGGTGATACCGACTAAGGATCACACTTAAATTTGAATGAAATTGAGAGAAAACATCAGCACGTCTTCTAATAACCAATAAATTATTCACCTAATAAAAAATATTTTTTTCGAAAAAATCATCATACTCTGGCTCTGACTCCATCTCCGTCTTTAGAATCCTGAGGCTCCGGCTCCGACTCCAAATCGGATCCGATTAAGGATTCTGAACTATTATGAAAATTATGTTTCAAAATAATATATCAAGTCTTACTGTGCCATAATAATTTTTCATCAGAAAATTTATTTGCTTGAAAAAATTTTAACCTACCGTGATCCGTCTCCGAATTACCGGATGCCTGAGAGATCCGGATCTAGAACCTGATCATAATGGTTATTTGGCACACTCTAATTTGAAAATTGTTCAGTAATATATTCGTCTTCTGGCCTTAAATTTTTCACCTAAAAAAAATATTTTTTATTAAAAAATTCCATACCCAGTATAGTTTTTCCGGCCCGGCTCCGGCCTCCGGCTCCGACTTCACCTTCGGCCCTTTGAGGATCTGACTAAGGTTTCTGGACTATTTGAAAATTGTTTAGGACGACTTCTGGCAATAAATTTTACATCTAAAAAAAAATATTCTTCAAAAAATTTATACTATTGCACCGGCTCTTAACTTCTGGCTCCGACTTCG
>JABUQX010057567.1:22500-25397 GCA_015478945.1 Trachelipus rathkii
CTCGGCTAATCCTGGGGAACGAACAGGGATAGGACTATTTCCCCGTCCTGTGGCGAAGGGAAGTCTCCGGAAACCCGCTCTTGAAGGTATTTTGGGTGTCGCGGGGTACTCGCCCCTCTCCCTACTGGGAATAGTGGAAAACGTCCCACCCCCTCTGTCCCCCGAGTAAGCTCTAGCACCCCTAACATTTTTTTTTTTTTTTAAAAAAAAAAAAAAAAAAAATTTATTATTTTCTTTTTACATTTTTTGTAATAAGCTTTTAACGCTAGATTCCAAATATGTAATTGGTTTTTCTGTAAGTGAAGTGTACTTTTCGAGATATTTCCTATTTATAAAAAAAATTTATTTTTTGTTTTTTTTATAAAGAAAATTAAACTGCTTTTATACAATATTTTTGTATAAGAGGCTTTTTATAGCGGGGGCCAACATCAGCTGGAGAGGCTGATTTCAAATTATGGTATTGGTTTTTTTTTCCTGTAATGTCGTTACTTTTTTGAGGAATATTTTCATTTTTTAAAAAAATTTTTTAATTGTTATACATGTGATTTTTAAATAATTATTTAAATAAATTTCGATTTTGATATTTATGCCCGTCACCACTTGAATTCATTGTTAGTATCATATACTAGCAATAATAGTATGTTAAAAAAAAAAAACAAAAAAAATCAAAACTGACGGAGTCTTAAAGCATAACAGGGCCTATATATACATCTCTATTAAATGATTATTTTATCAATATATTACTAATAATATATATTATATATATATAATTATTATTATATATTATAATAAAATAATATAATTTATACTAAAAATATATATATATAATAAAAATATATAAATAATATAGATATATACTATTTAAATATAATATATATATAATAATATAGTATAAATACTATATTATACTATATATATAAATAATTAATATATATTATAATAACAGTAGCACCATCGGCAATAGAACGGCTACTAGCTACGCATTATAAACGGCGTTCGCAATTAACGGTGTTGGTATCTTAACTCCACTCAGTGGTTGTGGGAAGGAAACGCACATGCAACGAAAAGACACAGCAACCAGCTATCACCAAAAACTGCTTTGGCCAGCTTATTGGATTACATGCGGAAGGTTCAGTCTATTTTTAGGATGAAACGCGTGCGTTCTACATTAAATCCTATCAGCAATTTCCAAACCTTAATAACTGTATAAAAAATCACTATTTTAATTAAAAGTTAAACTTTGAAAGATTATCAAAAGTTAATACTGCCATAACAAATGCCATTGCATGTTATAAGCAATTTCTACTCGAGAAGAAGAGGTACTTCTATGAGAAACCAGACTTCTTTTGTTGTCATTACTTGCAATAGAGCACACATCCAGCAAATACATTAAGATTCCAAACTGACAACCGTCACCGGCCTGCCATCAACACCTCGAGAATTCCTCTACAACCCCAACTATAATATCACTATTACCGTCTGCCAAAGGCGAAAGGCGGTTGTTTGTAGATATTCATATGAAGATCGCCAACAACCATTGTACGATCGGAAACGAAGTAGTGGCATCCTCAAAATAAAAAAAATATTTGTATTTAAAATTTTGTCATTTTTCTTTTTCAACTGTAAAAATAATCAATGTACTGTATTCTAAAACTAAACATGATAGATAGTTAAAGGCAAAGCAATTGACGAAGCGAAAAAAATTTCCCATTTCTATCATTGTTTTTAAAAATAAAGTTAGTCTGTATATTACAAAAAATACACTAATTATATATTTTATTAGTATATAGTACGTAAGGATGTTTTTGGATTGGCAAGGCACTGCGCGAGGCACATAAAAAAAAACAAAGCCTTAATTCGACGTGATACCGGCGTTTTTTATTTCACTTACCGGGGCGTAGGGTTGCCGGTCCCAACTTTTTACGAAAACGAGGAGTAGATCAGACGTATATTCTGCGAGGTATAACTATAATAATAATATATATATATATTATAATATATATAATATAATATATAATACTATTATATATATATATATTATAATTATATATGATATAATGAAGTATATAATATATATATATATATATAATATAAATATAAAGTGACTAATATATAATGAAACATAAGAATGGAAAAAAATGTTGAGTCGATGTTTTTTTCTCGAAAAAGTGGGTGGATTAATATAAAAAATGTTTTATAAGAATATAAAAGGTACTTACTAGGAATAGAGTTATGGTTCAGAAAGTGATTGCTTATAACAAGATTGCGCCACTAGATGTATTGTAAGGCATATTAATAAGTTGTTAGAATTAATAAAGATTGTTCGGTGTAAATATATGTTAGTGTCTAGAAAACCATTAATATTTATTAAATATATATATAAGAGGGAGAACATGATAGATGGAAATAATACAACGTTTACGGATGATAAATAAATTATACTGTGTCCCATCATACAGGTGAGGAAGTAACTTAGAATTAGATATCAATTAAATAATAAATAAATTCGAAATATACAATTTTACAAGCTTTCAATATATTCTCTGAGAATAACCAAATTAACAATTTTTAAACATATGTTTAGAAAATAATAGTGAACCACAAACTATACACATCATAGCGCATGGTACTAAACTAGATTTATTTTAGCATCCTTAGGAGCGTCGCATCCATAATAGGTGCTACATCGGAATCTAGTAACATATATATAGTCTTTATTAAATAGAGAGAGAGAAATTTAATCACACTTGTCTAGGAGGTAACTAAATAATAAATTTTGTTTTAAAGATATTACAGTAGGCAGAAAGAAGTGTTTTCAAAACAAGGACATAGAAGCATAACTTTATCTCCGATGTATAGGGATATTCAAGACAGAATACATCTAAGTAGGAAAGCAA
>JABUQX010057568.1:0-27500 GCA_015478945.1 Trachelipus rathkii
GATTCTAGTCAGCAACACGGGATATTTTGATAACCACAATAATTACCAATGCTCTACGAAGGGCGGGCTCGTAATAACTCCGATCCAAATGTCCATTTCTGACTACGGGGTGATAACGTTAGATTTCGCATCCCTTTATCCCTCCATAATGATCACGAACAATTGTTGTCCCTCGACTTTCGCGTTTCATAGTCAGGTCGTGAGGGCCGTCGAGTATCGGCGTCGCGAACAATCGTTTTTTCCCGATACGGGCGATGCTGTTGAAAGCGAAATAGTTTCTCCTCGTAGGATAGAAGATATCGACGAGCGCGCGATGAACGCCTTTAAAGCTCACACCTCATTTTGCTCGTCGATTATGAGATATTGGATTCCTTACAGCGTGATCGTCGAAAAATTTAACCGTGAGGCGGACTTGGCCAACGGACGCTATTTGGGGGTTGATTATTTTCCGAGGCTCTCCTTTCCCAGTTGGATAGAGAAAGGGGTTACTGGCGCGAGGACGCGCAAGTGCAACCAGCGGGATTAAAGTATTACTTCCCCCTCCTTTACGATCTCGTGGTCAACGAGTACGAAGGGAAGGAGAAATTGTTCGAGGAAATATTTTACCCGTTCGGCAACCTCGTGAAATCCGCCGACGATTTGGGAAAATTGATTTCGAAGCTGCTGGAGGCGACGTCACTACCGCGTCTCGAAGAAAATCTGAAAGAAGCTTTGAACGGAAAAAGGGGGAAAACGGGTATTAAGGAGGCGTTGAACTTCCTTTACGTTAACGAAAGCGGGTGCCCGCTGGTTGAGGCTTTCGTTCGAGGCGTCTCGTCCAGGTGCTGGGATTGCGGGGCTTATTGCCGATTTTGGGTTTGTCGGTCCGATTTGAAAGACGGATGCTGGCCCGATCTTCAATTAAATCTCGGCGAAATGAGGAAGAAACTGAAAAAGAAGATGAAAGATAACACCCTCTACCCCCACGAAAGGCAGCTGGCTAATATCGATCAAAACAACGTCAAATTGATGATGAATTCGGCCTACGGCATTATGTCGGGCAAAAATTTGAAGAGCAGCGTTAATCAACTCTTGTCCAATTTGATCACCGGGATAGGGAGGAGGACTACGGCCAATATAAAAATAGCCGCTAATTCGCTGGTCGATAACCTGCAGAATATTTACGGGGATACCGACAGCACTTTTTCGACGATCAGGAGCCCTTATTTCAAGCGTCGACGAGTGGACGCTAGATATCTCGACGTCGATATAAAACTCGAACAAGACGTTTGCGATTTTATCGAAAAATATATAGGTAGAGTATTATGGGGCGTGAGGCCGGACCCGGATTACCTTGCGGGTAAAGACAACGCCATGAAACTAGTCCCCGAACGGATGGTGCTCTTCGGATTTCTGTTTCGTAAAAAAAATTACGTCCTGTGTCATTTTAACGAATCTCCTCAGGTCGACGATGTTTTGAGGACCATTAAAAGGAAGTGCGACAATGACGACGACCATGACGATGGAGTGGAAACAACAACAACAACAACAACAACCGCATTACAGTATTGCCAAATTATTCGAAATCCGCTTTACGATGAAGGAATGCCGAGGACCTCGAACCTCGTCAAAGAAGACATTGACGACGACGACGACGACGACGACCAGAACGGCAGCCGAGGAAAGACGACGACGGTGGTAAAATTTAGAGCCAAACCGTCTAAATATATTTTGCGTTTAGAAATACGTCATTTGTTAAACATGTTTCTAAATTGTACCCTGAAAACCCGCAATAAAAACTACGCGAAATATCTGTTAGCCGGCGGCGATGACGTCGTTGACGAGAACGGAACGAAAATCGACGAACTAGACGGAGAAATGTTGGCTGCGCTAGAATTTTACCAATCGTTACTCCAAATATATTTAAAGAGTATTTTTTGCAAAAGTGACACGAACCCTCTAGCGATGCAGCTGCACTTTTTAACGCAAGCGTGCTTCGAGTTCGACGTTAATAAAAATCGGCTCGTATCGATTTTTATCAGCTCGATTCTAGGATTCGAGGTGCCATATTCGAAGCTCTCTTATTACAAAAAGTGCTCGAAGCCGAACGCGATGAGCAACATTTACGAAGCAATGCTGGAGTATAACGAAAGGACGCCGCGAAAGTACAAGATTTTCACCGATCTCGCCTTAAACGTTAAGTCGAGGTTCGCCGATATGCTGTGCGCGGACACGATCGACGTCGAGAGGAGCGGGGGCGCGTGCAGTGATTTCTGGTTAAGAAGAACCTTGCAAACGAAGAAAATGTGGGACGAACGTCGAGGAATAGGAACCTTATCCGGGCGTAATATCTTGAACAAGTCGGCCATCGTTAACATTTTTATTTTAATTCAAAGCGGGCTGAAAGCATTCACGGAGGCCTTTGAATCGATGATCGAAGAGAGAATAGCCCTCAGCGTCGGGAAAAAAGATTTCAACGGAATTTGCTTCGATGTGAATAACAACAACAACAACAACAACAACAACAACAACAACAACAACAACAACAACAACAACAACAACAACAACAACAACAACAACAACAACAACAACAACAACAACAGAGTTTGCGGAGCGGGAGGCGATGATAGGGATAACGATATCGTCATCCCCATTTCTGACAAAACGTCAATCGAGATTGCCGTAAGCCATTCACTATCGTCCCCTCCGCCGCCTGTCAACGACCGTTTCTCGCCACGGGGAGAAAAAACAATTTGCGAATCATTTCCGGTGTTTCGGAAACGCGAGCTTTCCTTTTACGACACGACGACGACGACGACGACGTCTAATAAGAGGCGCAAAATCGAGCGGGATGAGAGCTCTCGTATAAGCTTCATCGATCGGGTAAGGTGTCAAGAAAACCTACGGGGGATTGTGAAAACACTTCAAGGATGTTGTCCGGAGATCGCCGAGGAATTATCGTTCGCCGTTCGCCAGTACTCCTTTTTCAGAACCTTGTGCGAGATGACAAAACCTAATTCTGCCTACATGTATTGCTCGAACTACCAATGCGCGCAAACCCATACCGTCAAAATTGAGCGAGAGATTCCTTCAGCGAAGGGATCATCATACCGCCCTCTCGTTTCGTTTACGAAGTCTTATATCGACAAAAAGATAAATTGCGAAGAAAAGAAAGGCTTCGCGTTTTACGATAAATCGGAGAGGGATTGCGCGACTGGTATATGCGATAAACTGAAATCGTTCAAAATATCGCCAGTTCGGTTATTCGCTTCGCTGATGGAAACGATAAGAAGGCACGTGCGCGAGTGTAATTTATTCGTGGGACCGAGGGGCCAGGTGTTGATCGTGCCAATCCTTAAGCTATGCTGGGGTAATCCTCAATGCCGCGACGCCTGCGACTTTTTGCTCGACACTCACATGTTTTTGGTATTATTACGAGTACAAATCGCTAATTCGCCCGACGCCCGAAGGTGGTTAGAAACGGAATTCTTGAAAATTAAAGAAAGCGTCCCCGTTGATGAAATTCGTCAATGTTTAACGAGTTTTGAGTACCACGATAAAGTGAACCTCGTCTACAGTGACTGGGGCGGAGAGGAAGACGAACCTCTTAGTAGTAGTAGTAGTTAGTTAGTAGTAGTAGTAGGTAGGGAGTCACAGTAGTAGAGTAATATAAAATACGGCGGGTTCCAACAACAAAAATTAATAATTAAGAAGCGTCGTCATCCTCATCAGCAGTGGCAAAGTGGCTAGCAGCGCAACAGCAGCAGCAGCGAGAGAAAATACATCAAAAAAGCCAAATGAAACGGGGCGTATTTCCAGGAGATTTTGTATTTCGTTTAACTTCAATGATTATTTTGGAAATTAATAAAAACCAGTAATTATTTCAGTGTATATTTTTTTATTAAAACATGTCTATAATAAACTTGTATAAAAATAGAGCAAAAATAATAAGAAAAAATTACCAAAATTTTACGAATTCAACGATAAATATGTCATTCTTTTACGGCGTTGAAGCTAGCTACATTGTTGCGAGAAATGTGGTGAGAACGAAACCGAAAAAAGGTGAGTGAGATTTGTTTCGGAGGGATCGAAAAATATTCGCAGGCTCCACGACAGGGACGTACGATAACAGCAAAACCTATCTTTATAAAATTTTGAAATAATTATTAGTAATAAAGCGAAATATAAATTTTTGTTCTGATAATAAATATATTTTTTCTTAAATTATTCATATGTTATTTTTTCATACCACGTCTTAGGACGATTTTCCTTTATTATTTTGATGGTGATATCTAATTTCCTTAGAACGATTTTTACAATATTTGTTATAAATGAATAACTATCGATGTTAAAGGAATTGATGCAAAATGTTCTTGTTTCTGACTCGTGGAAACGTTCGAGATAATCGAAAACCTCTGATTCTCGAGTAAAAATAATATTTTCCCAATCGTTTTCATTTTCTTCTTTCTTTTTCGCTTTATCGGATATCTCAGTCAAGAATTCGTGCTTCAAAAGACTGTCGCGAGCCAAGGTTTGACTACCATTTCTTTCATTATCTGAGTGAACGTCAGTTCTTTGTTTTTTTTCTCCTTTGACCAAATTTGTATTGCTGGGAATCTTTCGCTTTCCTGTTTGACGCGCTTCATCTGACATTATTATTCGCCATCGAATAAGTGGTTTCCCATTAAAATCTGGGGAATTTATCAATAGTTCGCGTAAGTTATTATTTATTTCATAGTGTGCATTGCTTCTATTCAAAGATTCATACTCAACCAGTAAAAATATTTTATTTTTTAAATTTTCTTCATTCAAAAACTTATCAAAATTGAGTTGTAAAATTTTCGGGCATGTCGACTTTTTCAGAATTTCGACAATATCAAAATGGTCGGTGTCAGTTGGATCTAAATAAACCTTCAGTTTTTCTAAGTTTTGTGTGTGGTTTAAAATACTATGCCAATTGTTGAAAGGTTCAGTTTCAATTTCGCGCAGATTATAGAACCGAGTTAATGGTTTGGCAAAAAATGTCAAATTTGTACCCCTAATTTCTAAATTGTTCAAATTTGGGAATAACTTAGTAATTAGCTCAAAGTTTAACGTGAGACCTTCCAACCTATAAATATTATACAAAACTATTTTTAACTTTAGCACATTCCCAAGTTCATAAGATGGATAAAAATGAATGAGTTTTGAAAATATTGTATTGAAGTTGTTGACATCTTCGTGTTTCAACTCGAGAAATCCGTCAGCCACTTTTATTCTCCTAGCCAAATGGTTTTTAAAAGTTTCAACACGCCACCTGCCCATTATTCTACGATGAACGTCTGTGTGATTTCGAATGAAACCCGGCCAAAAATCATATTGGGTTAAGAACCACAAAACTAACTTAATGCTATAATAAAAGAAATTGTGTATAATAGGGATTTCAATCTCGTAGTCGCCACGATTGAAAAACCTTTCGAACATTTCATATTGAAAACCCTCAACAAATTTTGCAAATGGTGGCGTATGGGCAATATTCGTCGAAGTGTGAAATTTCCAATCGATGATTCTTCCTTCGTTTTCGACGTCAACAGCAACAACGACTCTTTTAGGAAAATCTGAAATGTCTGGGAATTCTATTTTTTTCAAAGAATTACTGGTAAGCGATGGGTAAATCGGGAACAATCCTTCTATCATCGAAAAATTCAGAATAATTTCTATTATCGTTTCAATATCGGAATCATTAATTAATCGAATTAAGTAATCAATATCTATCTCTGCGGGTTTGTGGTAGCCGTTTATACATATGCTGATTTTGTCTATTGAACCATATAATGATAATAATTCGTTCAATGCATGATGATCATCATCGTAGATGTAATTATAATCCATCGTTAGTTCTAGCAGCTTATCGAATTTTGAACTTTCCTCTGATGATTTTTTAAACCCGAATATTTTAAATCCCTCGTTGTGTATCTTCTTATTCACGCCTTCCTTTTGGTGATTATCGTTGTTAACGCCACACCGACATTTTATTTCGAAATCAACTAAATTCGGAAAGGTTTTCACAACGTCTACAATATTCACCTTTTCGCGGATGCTATTTGTAATTAAATTTAGCGTATTTATTTTAAATAAAGGTTTCATTTCGTGTATCGTTTTGTTGAAAGTGGTCCAATCGTTTATAGTTAATATTAAGGTATTTACATACGTGTACGCGCTATTTAATTCGCTCAAACATTTAGCTCCATTTTCTATCGTGAAATATTCCGCCATGGTTAGAACTACAACGCTAGGAGTCATTAGCTTGTCATTTTTATAAGGCGCTTGCACTAAATTTTCAAGCGAGGTTACGAGAGATGAAGGATCATTTTGTATTTCGCGTAGCGTTAAAAACTTATCCAGGTCGAGAAAGTTTCCATTGATGAGAAACGCCTTTTGCATATAGTAGCTCTCGATGCGTTTTGGGCGCATGGCGGTCGAAACATTGAACACGTCTTCAAAATTTAGGTATTCGTAAATTTTATGTATCACGTCATCTGGCATTGTAACCAAAGACATTTTTTTTACGATAGTGCTATTTGTCCGAACGATGATTTTAAAAACAATTTTAAAAGTCGTCCGATTACCCTTCCGCTAGCCGTTGACGGTTGTTACTGAAGATGGTAAAAGCTCTCGCGTTCCACGAACAACTCTCTACGAACAAAATAGGAAGACGTTAATTCCTTTCCGGTAGCTATCGCTCAAGGATTTGAAGTTCTCACAACACTGAGCCGAATTTTATAAGCGAAGTATAATAACGCATGAGTATTTCGGAATAAAAATTAATTAGTTAATATATCAAAAATATATTTATTGTCACAAAATAAATTTTATTTCACTTTATTACTAATTATTATATTAATAATTTCAAAATTTTTTATAAAGTACCGGCTTCGCAATTTCCCTAGATTGAGGTCATTTTATCGTAATTTTTTCCACGTTTCTTTTTTTTCTAAGGATAAAGAGCGAGTACAAAGAAAAATATTTTATTAACGGAAGGATAAAAAAAGAAACACAACAAAATATTCTATTACCAGAAGGTAATTGAGGCAAAATCGCGAATTTTTTTTGGTTGAAAGAAATTTCAAGGTTGACAAGCCGAGGCTTGCTCCTTACGGAGCAAGGCTTGCCCCTGAGCACGTGCTACGCACGTGCATAAGGCTCGCTTCGCTCGCCCGAGAAAACCGTGTCTTGAGGGCCATTTCTGGGCACTTTTGGCGATGATGATAAAATTATAGTGACCCCCGTTACCGAAAACCTCCGGTTTTTTTTTAAATATATAATATGATTAGTTAGTTCTATTTTTATCAGTACAAATTCAATTTCCTTTCAACCAATTCCAGTGATGAAAAAAACTCAGAATAGAATCCATCATTTTGCAGTCAAAACTACTCACTTCAAATTTGAAACCTTTCTTGTTTTTCGAAAGTCCTACGATATCGTCTATGATCTCGCTCGGTCCGACCTTCTCGCGTCGAAGCGTTAGGTCGTCAAAATTAAAAACGACCACGCTTCCATCATCATCACCATCTTCTTTTCCTTCTTTTGTCATTCCTCTTCCGTTTCGAGATAGCCTCGTGAAAGATAATTTAAGCTTCTCCTCTTTTCGAAGTTTTCGAGCCACCAACGAAAGGGTTTGAAGATTTTTAAAAAAGGAAATCGCTGTCCGGTCGAAATCTTTCGTGCTTTCTTGAAATACGTTCTTCATTTTTTGAATTACGTGTTTCTCAAGCGCGGCGGTGGACGGAGGGTCTCGATGAATCTCGGAGATTATCAAATGTTTTATCTCCAACGATTTGATGAAACTTAAATTCTTGCTGCCTAGAATATAAAATTCGGCGTCGTCAAAAAATGTTAATCGGAGAATTTCCAGATTGGGAGTTATTTCTAAAATATTTTCGGTGGATTTCCTATTAGTGAACCGTATTGTCAGATCTTTTACCTTCGAGAAATCGTTGTGGAGCTGTGGGGATGTCAAACACTTCCTCGACTTTTCAAACATCACGTTCAATCCCTCCAAATCCAGTTTTTTGACGTTAGGAAAGCGGGCAGCGATACTCTTCATGTCCATCGAGCTTCGGATGACGGGATAAAACTCGCTTTGACCACTATACTCTATTACGTTTTCTTTAAGAATTTCCAAGTGCTCTATTTTTGGTAAATAAACGTTGATAGAAACGCAAAAAACCAGGTTTGGATATTGATATTCTTCGATGATTAACGTAATTGATTTCAAATTCGGGTATGCGTTTTTTAGGCGCTCAAAGACTAAAATGTAAGCCGACTTTTCGAACCCAGAATAGCGAAGAATCGGCAGTTTTACGGATTTTACGGTATCGTCCGTTCCTCCCTTCAAAACGATTGTAATTGTCTGCAAATAAATTTCAACCGCCGAAGTGTCATAAATATATTGTGAAGTATCCCCGAGCATCTTCTGGAAGTTAACTCGACTGTTTCCTTCTGCGCATATTCTTTTAAGATCCGGCACGACTAAATCGCTGCACATCTTCGCCCAGATCGATATTTCTTTACTAAAGCTAAAATCAAAAGTTTACCATTATTTGGATACAGTCACGAGCAAAGGAGAAGTGGGTTGTTTCCTCTCGAGTAGCATAATGCAATAGATAAATTTTTAAAACTAAAATGGTGTATGATATTTTTCCTAAAATCTTACAACGTGTGGTATTAAAAAATGGGTCTCGTATTGACGAGATCGTAAAATAAAAATTTGAAATTGCAGATCGATCATCATCATCATCATCATCATCATCATCATCATCATCATCAGCAGCAGCAGCAGCGGAAACGTCGAACAAACACACCACTCACTATTTCGCTTTTTCAACTTTGTACGTGACAGGGAGTGCACTAGAAAAAAAAATAATTCTTCGATAGGAATACGTAAGAAAAATAGTAATAAAAAGTAAGATAGATTTTTATTTTTATTAATCTATCGTGTAGAGTTTGCATTTACATAAGCGTTATAGCTTCGTTTCATGCGGGAATCTCGTTCTACTAAAAGGGGTAGCGAGAAGAGAAGGAAGCGGTGGAGGCGGCGGAATTTGTGACGATGCTAGTGGTGGTGGAAGTGTATGACCGGTAAAAGAACCGGTGGATGTTGAATAAATTCTCTCGGCGGCGGGTTTTTGTCTTTTCAAAGATGGATACGACGGGAAAGAGTCTTCGAAGAGGAGAGGCATCGGGGGGGGCGAAGAGTAGATTGGGGTTGTTGATGGTGGAGAAGGAGATCTCATAAAGGTCGGTAGGCTGTTGTTATCTTTCCCCGTCGGGTAGCTTCTAAGAGTCGACGTTGAGAAAGGTTCCCGATATCTCTTTAAAGAGGAAGTGTGAAACGGATACTTAAACTCGAAGGGATCACTTATGCGATAATCATCGCTGAAACGTAAATTCTTAGTATCGTTTTTATTATCGCTCCTTTCCTTGTTAACTTGTATCGTAAACGTAAGTCCTGAATCTCGCGTTAATTTATTTTCTTTCTCTTCGTTTTTCGCGAATGAATTATTTTCATCGTCATCATCATCATCGCGGGTTTTTTCAATCATCTTCTTGATTTCATCTAGGCTGTTAAATCTTTCTTTATTTTTCTTTTTTTTAGTTATTTTAGCGCATCGGCTCTTAATGATGATTTTGCGTATTTCGTTCAAAATCATCGCTATAGCGAGAATGACCAGAATCGGAATTGAAACGATCATGGCTTTATACCACCCGTTTTTATTCCAGAAATAATCGAGATTTTCGATCGCGGTATTGAAAAATTCTCCAATATTCCAAAACGAAGACCAGGAGGGTTCACCGATCGTTTCGCACATACTGACGCACTCCAGGGAAAGGTAGATTCCGCAAAACTTGGAATTAACAGAGAGTCTTCGAGAAAAATTAACTATATCCGTATTGTTATAAACGGCCTTAAATATAAATTTGTGGTGCTCCTGTATCGAGTATCTTAGTCTCACATTTTTAACGAAATCGATTCTAAAGAAATTTAATTTTTTTTCATCAAAATCGAGTTTTTCACCATTTTTTGGACAGGTTTCTATATGCATCGGCGAGCTCAAATGATGGATTTTTAAATAATTTTCCGTTGCGTTTTCGCAACCCTTAGCATCACGAAGCCTTTTAACGTAAAACGAACCTCTCGTTTTATTTTCCAAATTGAAAAATTCGTATCCTCTCTTCCTTACATTTCTGCAACGATCCGGGTAGGGCGTGGCTCGATTAATTATTATTATTAAGACGAAAAGCAGGTTCCAAAATAGCTTCGGGCGCTTCATGCTGATGAGACTGTTTCTTCCTCCGTTTGTCGGTGAATGAACCACGCCACGGCGTTCGAGCTGATTTGCGCTTCGGGAAGAGGTGGGGTTATATATATAGTATAAGAATCGATAAAGGTTTTTATTTAAGTAATAATTTTTTTAAGAATTTTTATTCAACGGGATGCAGAATAAAAATATTAAGAAAAGAAAATATATTAATTGATGATATTTTTAAACGTGGTGGAACAAGTAAATAAAATTGTAGGTCGATGACTAACAATATCGACAATCGATTGACATTTTTACTTCTTTTTATGAATTTATTAAAATCGGAAAGGGGTAGGAAGAAGAGTTCTCGCAGAGATCTACCTTCGTTTTCGATTATGGAGCTTCAGCTTATTTCTGGTTAAATGGTTGTGTCGGTGGCGTTTGCGTTGTTGTTGCTGTTGTTGTTGTTGTTGTTGTTGTTGTTGTTGTTGTTATTTTCTCAGACCCGAGGGAATTTTCCTTTTCTCCGTTGTTACTCGGTGGTTTCAGCACCAGCGCGTATGCTGGCGGCGGTAGATCGTCCGATGGGGTAAGCGAATCGATATTCCGACCTTCGGTCAAAGGAAGATTATCGCAATTCGTCACTAACGCGTAAGCTGGCGGCGATAGATCATCAGATGGGGGAGACGATTCGATATTTCGACCATCAGATATAGGAAGATTAACGGAATTCATCGCTTGAGCGTAAGATGGTGGTAGCTCGTACGGAGGCGGCAATATATCCGATGGGGAGATCGTTTTGACATCGCGTTTTTTAGGTGCGATACGAATATGGAAACGATCATCAAGAGGATGAAGAACGATCTTATAACGATAACTGAACCAAAGAAGATAAATCATTTGTCCCAGGAATATTAATTGAGGTAAAGTTAAAAGAAAAAAAAAAGTATATCTAAATAGATGAGCGCCATCATCGAGTAGATCGCATATTCTCACGTTCTGGGTGGAAATATATAAGCCGCAATAATTCGAATTCTTACTAATAGGAACTGTGAAATTTTTGTATCTCGAATCGCCAAAAAAAGCTCTGTATACGAATTTGCGTTCTTCGTTCAGCTCGTATTTCACCTCTACAGAGTCATCGAAGAGGATTTCGTTAAATTCGTAGCGGTTTTCCTCGTCCAATTTGACTGTTTGTCCAGGATGAGGGCAGGTTTTTAAATCCATCGGTGCGCTTAGAGGATGTATTCTAATAAAACTTCCTATTAATTTTTCACCACCGACGTCTGTATTTAGCCTCTTGACGGAAAACGAGCCAGTCGACGAGTCGAAAAATTGGTATCCTCTCTCCTCTATATCTTTGCAGCGTTGTTTCGAGAGCGTTGCTCGAGTGAGGTTAACGACGAGTGGTAGTAGGAACAAAAATAAACTGTAGATCTTCATGCTGAAAGCGAAACGTCCTCCGGTTTTCCGTCAGTGTATCGCGATAGAGTTTTTCTTTGTATTTGAAATTGGTGTGTCGAGTAAATTGTTATATAGGTATTTATTAAAAAATAAAGATTATTTTTTAAAAAAATGTTTTATTCATGCAGTGTAAATAAATAGCTTATAGTTAACAAAGGAAATACAGAATCGAAAAATAATTTTTTTTTTTGAAAATATGAAGAACTATTATTTTTTTAAATGTTTTCTAAAATTATTGTTACGGTCCGGTTTCGAATTCGCCCATTCGATTGAATTCCAGTAATATTGGCCTCGTAATTATCGTTATTATCGTAGTTGCTGTCGTTTCCTCGACCTTGGGGCTCTTCTTCGGTAGATCTAGCAGTGGGGGTGACGGCGACAACGGGTCTGGCTTGCGGTAGCGGGGCATTAGCGTATTCCGATGATAGTTCTGGTTTGAATATATAGCGTAGATTGGCTATTAATAGTTTAAAGCATTTTGTAATAAAAACCACGACTAAAACAAAAATTGTCGCTTGCGCGGAAAATTTAATCGTCGTTTTAAACATCGCGTTTTTCTTCCAAAGGTATTTGATTTTGTCTTCCGCCATATCAACGCCTTCTATATACTCTAAAGGCGTAAACCAAGAACAATCCGAGAAAGCGTCGTCGTCCTCCTCGTTAACGATCTCGCATATTCTGGCGCATTCGAGGGAAAAATAAACGCCGCAAAACGTTGAATTCTCGTCGATCGGTTGCGCGAAAGAATAAATTTCACCATCCTTGGAAATCACGTTGAACCTAAATTTGCGACGGTAGTCGTCGTTCACTGCGTATTTCAGCTTTATATTTTGTTGAAACTGGACTCGGATGAATTTGTGCGTAATATCATTAACTCGGAAAAATTCTCCGTTTTTTGGGCAAGATTCCAAATTGCTCGGCGTCGTTAAGCGATGTATTTCAAAAAAGTTTTCGATCGGCTTCTCGCATTCCCGATCCACGCTTTGCTCTTCGATGGAAAACGAACCTCTCGTTTTATCTTGCAAGTTGAAAAATTCGTCGTGTCGCTTTCCTCCTACATTTCTGCAATGACGTTCCGAGTCGTCGGGCGTCGCTCGATGAAGGAGCACGGCGAAATTTATAAGCACGGTTAAAAATAGTTCCGAATACTTCATATTTAATCGGTGTTTTTTTCAATCCTTAGGCTAGCCTTTAAACAAACAGCCTTTTCGCACTCGAGGAAAGAGGTCGAGAATGAAGTTTGATCTAATACGCGCGTATATATATAGGTGTTTGTATTAAAAAATTTACATATTTTAATTTTTTATTTATACAGTATACGAAAATAAGTACATAAAACAGTTTATAAAACAATATAAATTAAAACGCAATATTTAATAAAAAATATGAATACATTTTTAACTTTCTTTCCGTTCTCCCTCGACTGTTCTGAGACCGATAGATCTGCCAACGGAGGTCGTCGACGCTTGGTACGCCGAATTTAACGTGTTCGAAGTATTATCGATCTGGCTTTCGTACTCGAAAGAAGTGGAAGCCGTAGATAGATTTTCATCCGATCCGTGGTTGTCGTCGTTGAACTCTCTTCCTACGTCTAAACATATCTCGGAATAATCGCTGTCATTTTCCGATGGGAAAACGCGCGTAGATTGAACGTCTTCGGAAATATTTTGAAGCTGAGGAGGACGATTCGGTGGAGGAAGAGGTGGCCCAGTCATCTTCGCCATCGCAGTCGCGGCCTGAATATTCGACAACGTCGTTATTTTCAGGGAACCACACTTATTCATATCTAAATAGTGATTTTCGATCGTATTCTTCGTATCGCGATTGGTGTACGCGCTAAGCGTCATAGCCATTTCTTCTTCTTTCTCTCTTCCTTCTATTCCGAAAAAAGGTTCCCGTATCCTTTTTCTGTCGACGGCGGCGTAAATAGCATCAGAGGAAGGGAAGGATCCGTCGGCTCGCCCGTCGAAATAAGGACGCGAAGAAGTTAAGGGAATGCTATACGTGTGTTTCATTTTTGTCTGGCTTCTGGCACTACAGATTTTGCAAATTTCGTTTTCCGATTTACTTCTCTTTTCTAGTAATTTCGAGAACATTCGAAACAAGACGTAGGAAAGAAGTGCGTATGCGATTGCACTAACGAATAAGTTATTCGCCGCAATAACTACTAAAAAATTTACGAAATCTTTATTGAGAAAAGTGTTTAATTCTCTGAGAACATTTTCCAAAGACGGGATATTTTCTGAACCGTTGAATTTATTGTATCCTCTGAAATTTTTCAAAAACGCGAAAAGGGACTCGCCGAACATGAAGCAATTTGCTAAATCTTTTGATTCATCCGTGTCGACATCAATGCACATTTTTACGCAAGATCCGATAATTTTTAATCCTACTGACGAGTCTGGCACCAATTCAGCTTTATGGTCATTTACAAATTCACAATCGTCTGTATTTTCGGGGTCACACTTTTTCAAAACCACGTGCATAACCTGTTGCGTCGTTCGCGATGCGGCAACGGGATATATTTCGTAAATGATCTTATGCTGATAAAAGGGCGATATTTCATCGATATCGAATGCTTTTCTTACTTTAAGTGTTTGCTCTTCTTTCTTCATAACATTTATCGTAACGTTCGGGGAGGCGTTTTTGCATATATCGAATGTTGGTTTAGAAACTCTAATTTCCCCTCCCGTCGAGTTAATTACGGGAAGGAAAAAGTCGAACGAAACGAAGGATCGAATGCAAAGTTCATCTTTTATATTTTTATATTTCGAAGCGGTGTTCTTCACAGAAATCGACCCAATACACGATAATACTGAAAATACTATTAAAGAAATTCCTACTGATCTCTTCATTTTTTAGCATGAGAATAATAAACCTCGCGACCGATCTGTATTAATTAGGTCTAAGTAAAAATAAAAGAGGAGAGCTCTTTTTATACAATTTTTTTTATTATTTTTAACACATTTCGATATATAATATTTAGCTTAAAATTAAAAATTTCATTTTTTAATTTTAAATATTATCAGAACGAAATTTTATCACTTGGTTTTTTACAAACCCTTTTAATAACAATTTCTCGGAGGTGTTGTTATGAAGTAAACTATAAAATGGCAATTTGGCTTTATTCTCATCCGCAAAGACGCAGGTTTGCGCGTGCCCTCCACTAACTCAGGTTATTATATTGGTATGGATCTAGGAAAATACGAATAAACGTCCAATTTCAATCGAGTTACGTATAATGTTTCGTTATTAAAGATCATCATTAAATTGTTTTCTTTTTATCTCTCATATCAAAATTCGAAAACTCAAAATCCTTTTTAAATTTTTTCGGGCCTATCCTCGTATTTTCTAAAAATAAATCGCGGTCGATACACTTAAAGAGTTCTTAGAGTTTTTTTTATAGCTTAGAGGAAAATAAAAGGGAAGACGCTTTTATACAAATCTTTTATTTTTGTTATTTAACACCATATTTATATAAACAACTATTATATAGCAAGATTCAAAACCAAAAGTTAAACCAATCGTTATTTATATCTACATATTTTTTAATAACATTTTCTTGGATTGGGTTGTTATACAGAAAACAATTAGACGGCGATTTTCCTTCCTTCCCGCTCACGATGACGCAGATGTCTACGCACCTCCCTCTAATTCTAAGACCGTTGTATTTGGATTTAGCTAGGTCGTTGGGATTAGGTTTGTATTTGTCTCCAAATATTTTTCCGCCTTCTGGTATTTCATTCGTGTGTGACGCTTCGCGCGAGATTCGTATATTTACCGAAAAATAATAATTTACTACAATTTTTTTATTTTTTTTATTTAGTCACCCCAAAAAATGATTTAACGAAAAAAATTGTATTTTATGGGAGACTGAATTAAAAAAAGAATAATAAAATTAAACAAAATTAAATAAATTAATATTTTTTGTTACATATACGAATCTCGAGCGAAGCGAAAGCATGAAATAACGTTACTTTTTACTTCTCGGGAGATGGTGCAAAATAAATTTTTCGTTCCTTACGCGAGTGTTTTTTTGAGGGGGTCTCTACTTCGGCGAGAATTCCCCACCATTTGTCTTCATGCTCCGAACTCTTAAAAAAATGCATCGAAATACGACGTTACTGAAGAGCTATTATTTATTATTATCCACCAAAGTTTTTCAACGTAATCCAAAACCGCTCTTGAAATTGGTTGAAGAATTTTGCTCGACCGAACTTAAACCAAATCCCGCGAACAATTTCAATAAATTCTTTACGAAAAAGGAATTTTGTGATATAAAACTGGATTTAAAATTAAAAACTTTATAAAAATATTAAATAAAAAAATGTTTTTTAATAAATAAATTTTTTTAATAAAAAAGAATAGCGTACCGACTAATTTTTCTTTATAAAGGCGAAACCTTCCGACCTTTTCTTCCATTCCTCGATCACCTGCAATTACGACCCAACAATAATTAGTTAGTTAATTCCACAAAAAATGACGAACCTATCGATTATATTATTAATATTGTTCCTTCCATCAACCTTTGGCTCGAACACCACTAAAGAAATTGAAAGGAGAGAAGTTTGCAGAAGCGTATACTCTTATTTCTACGGAGGTGGAGTACTTCTCAATAATTTAACAAGAAAAAGACTCCGTAAAAAATATAGATGAGGAATTTTCTACCTATTCGAACCGTGAAGTATTTTTTGATGTCTTTATTTGATTCAATTACTTAAAAAAGCATATCGAGATTTACATGCATATTTTCACGTGAGTTTTGTTTTAATATCCGTGAGATTTGTTTTCTTTTTAACATAAACCCGCACGTTTTACTTGAATATCACGTGATTTTTTTATTGGGGCGTGAAAAAAGGCATTATTAAAGCATCATTTAACCGGTGAAATTCCCACGCAAGGTTTTCCATTTTTGGCGCATAACAATCCACCAAGGAATCGATGGAAAATCAAACGCGAGATTTTCGTTTTTTCGCAAATAATCTCCACGCGTGGTTTATTTTAAGGTGCGCGAAAATCGTTTCTTTTTTTTTTAACAAAATCGAGAGTTTCGTACGAAAAATAGGAATTTTACACGATTTTTATATTTTGTCGTAGAAAAAGTGATTTTTTAAAGGTAAACTATACGTTGAGGTAAATCAATGAAATTTCCACGCGGTTTTAATATTTTTAGTGTATAAAAATTCACCGAGGACTCGATGGAAAATCTCACGCGAGGTTTTCCTTTTTTTTCGCAAATAATCTCCACGCGTGGTTTGTTTTAAGGTGTGCTAGAATCATTTCTTTTTTTTTTAACAAAACTGAGAGTTTCGTACGAAAAAATTGGACTTTTATACGAATTTTATTTTATTTCACTGTAAAAAAAGTGTTCTTTTTTAAGGAAAACTATACGATGAGGTAAATTATGGAATATTCCACGCGAGGGTTTTCTTTTTTGGCGTTTAAAAATCCACCGAAGACTCGATGGGAAATCTCACGCGAGGTTTTCGTTTTTTTAGCAAATATTCCACGCGAGATTTGGTTTAAGGCGCGCGAGAATTGTTTCTTTATTTTTTAACAAAACCGCGAGTTTCGTACGAAATATAGGAATTTTACACGAATTTTATATTTTATCGTAAAAAAAGTGTTTTTTTTAAGGAAAACTATACGTTAAGGTAAATTATGAAATTTCCATGCGAGGTTTTAATTCTTTAGCGTATAAAAATTCTCCGAGAATGGAAAATCTCACGCGAGGTTTTCGTTTTTTCGCAAATAATTTCCACGTGGGGTTTGTTTTAATGCGCGCGAGAATCGTTTCTTTAATTTTTAACAAAACCGCGAGTTTCGCACGAAAAATAGGAATTTTACACGAATTTTATATTTTATCGTAGAAAAAGTGTTTTTTTTTAAGGAAAACTATACGTTGAAGTAAATTAATGAAATTTCCACGCGAGTTTTTAATTCTTTGGCGTATAAAAATTCTCCGAGGACTCAATGGAAAATCTCACGCGAGGTTTCTACGAAAAATAATTTCCACGTGGGGTTCGTTTAAATGCTCGTGAGAATCGTTTCGTTTTTAACAAAACTGCGAATTTCCTACGAAAAATAGGAAAATTACACGAATTTTATTTTTTAACGTAAGAAAAGTGACCTTTTTTAAGGAAAACTATACGTTGGCATAGATTAAGGAAATTTTCACGTGAGGTTTTCCTTTTTTGGTGTATAAAAATCAACCAAATACTCAATGGAAAATCTCACGCGAGGTTTTCGTTTTTCCGCAAATAATTTTCACGTGGGGTTTGTTTAAATGCGCGTGACAATCGTTTCGTTTTTAACAAAACTGCGACTTTCCTACGAAAAAAAGGAAAAATACACGAATTTTCTTTTTTATCGTAAAAAAGTGACTTTTTTAAGGAAAACTATACGTTGGCATAGATTAATGAAATTTTCACGTGAGGTTTTCCTTTTTTGGCGTATAAAAATCAACCAAACACTCAATGGAAATTCTCACGTGAGGTTATCGTTTTTCCGTAAATAATTTTCACGTGGGGTTCGTTTAAATGCGCGTGAGAATCGTTTCCTTTTTAACAAAACCGCGAGTTTCCTACGAAAAATAGGAAAATTACACGAATTTTATTTATTATTGTAAGAAAAGTGACTTTTTTAAGGAAAACTATACGTTGGCATAGATTAATGAAATTTTCACGTGAGATTCGTTTTAGCACGCGTATAAAAAATGTCGAAAGACAAAAAACACAAAACCTACGTAGAATTTATCGCTCGTGAATTTTGGTGAATTCGAAGAAAAACACAAACTATACGTTTTAACCGAACCTGCCAATAAATCACGTAGGTTTTCTTCCATTCGCGTGTAAAAAGAGTTGTTTTCGTAAATTTTAGTCAGGTGAACTTACCTAACCTAACCTAACCTAACCTAACCTAACTAACTAACCTAACCTAACGCTAACCTAACGGCTAACCTAACCTAACTACTAACCTAACCTACTAACCTAACCTACACCTAACCTAACTAACCTAACTAACCCTAACCTAAACCTAAACCTAACCTTAACCCTAACCTAACCTAACGCTAACCTAACCTAACCTAACCTAAACCTAACCTAACCCTAACCTAACTAACCTAACTAACCTACTAACTAACCTAACCTAACCTAACCTAACCTAACTAACTAACCAACCTAACTAACCTAACTAACCTAACCTAACCTAAACCTAAACCTAACCTAACCTAACCTAACCTAAACCTAACCTAACTTAACCTAAACCTAACCTAACCTAACTAACTAACCCTAACCTTAACCTAACCTAACCTAAACGCTAACCTAACCTAACCTAACCTAACCTAACTAACTAACCTAAACCTAAACCTAACCTAACCTACCTAACCTAAAACCTAACCTAACCTAACCTAAGCTAACGCTAACCTAACCTAACCTAACCTATACCTAACCTCACTAACCCTACTACGCTAACTAACCTAACCTACCTACCTACCTAACCTAACCTACCTAACCTAACTTAACCTCACACCTACACCTACACCTAACCTAACCTAACCTAACTAACCTATACCTAACCTAACCTAACCTAACCTAACGCTAACCTAACCTAACCTAACCTAACCTAACCTAACCTAACCTAACCTAACCTAAACCTAACCTAACCTAAACCTAACCTAACCTACTAAACTAACCTAAACTAACTAAACACCTAACGCTAAACTAACCTAACCTAACCTACTAACCTAACCTAACCTAACCTAACCTAACCTAACCTAACTAACCTAACCTAACCTAACCTAACTACTAACCTAACCTAACCTAACCTACGCCTAACCTAACCTACACCTAACCTAACCGCTAAGACCTAACCTTAAATTAACAGGCTAACCTAACTAACCTAAACCTAAAACCTAACCTAACCTAACGCATACCTAACCTAACCTAACCTAGACCTAACCTAACCTAACATAACTAACCTAACCTAACCTAACCTAACCTAACCTAACTAACCTAACCTAACCTAACCTAAACCTAACCTAACCTTATACCTAACCTAACCTACACCCTAACCTAACCTAACCTAACCTACCTTAACCTAACCTAAGCGCTAACCTTAACCTAACGCTAACCTAACCTAACCTAACCTAACTAACCTAACTAACCTAACCTAACCTAACCTAACCTAGACCTAACCTACCTAACCTAACCTAATAACCTAAACTAACCTACCTAACCTAACCTAACTAACCTAACCTAACGTAACCCTAACTTAACCTAACTAACCTAACCTAACCTACCTAACCTAACCTAACCTAACCTAAACCTAACCTAACTAACCTAACTAACCTAACCAACCTAACCTAACCCTACCTAACCTAACCTAACCTAACCTAACCTAACCTAACCTAACCTAACCTAACCTAACCTAACCTAACCTAACCTAACCTAACCTAACCTAACCTAACCTAACCATAACCTAACCTAACCTACCTAAGTTCACTGACGTTTTTTTCTACGCAAAATTGGTTTTTAACTCTTTTTCGCATGCTTTTTAACTCTTTTTCTACATTTTTGCGTAAAAAAACTGTTTTTCGTCATAACTGTAACTATACGAAACGACATTTTATACGCAAAAATTGCAGAAAATCACGTAGGTTTTGTTCCAATTAGAAAAAAAAAACACAAAAAATACGCAAAATTTAAAAAACGTAGGTTAACTTTATAGCCCTTAAAAATTGGTCGTACAGTACGTTTTTGCCTCCCGCGGATACTAGAAACGCGTCCTACGCTCGTGGGTGACGTGCTATTAGACTCGTTCTTGATATTATAGTACGAAAAAGAAGAAATACCTCACGTAGGTTAGGTTTCTAACTAAAATAAAGAAAATCACACGCACGAAACCCGCGTGAAAACTGTTTACGAATAATAAAATCAAATTTTCATGTCAAATAAATATCAAAATTTTGTAAACGATATCTCGCGTAAGATTAACCTAACCTAACCTAACCTAACCTAAGCATTAAACCTATATCTACGGGAGATAATTTTTTTTTGTAATACAAAAACATTACTCGTGTTAGGTTTCCAAACTCCGTAGTGAAAATCTCGCGTAGATATTCATAAAAGATATCTCGCGTAAGAAATATTCTATGCAGGATTTAGCGTATATCTACGTTGGTTAAGGATTCTTTTTGTAAATACCTCACGTAAATTATATTTCAAAGTTATGCATCCAAAATCACACGTAAATATTGTTATGTAGTTTTCCGCACGAAACCCACGTGGGATTTATATTTGTAGAAAAATAAATGAATTTGAACGTCAAAAAAGTTTATAATATTTGAAAACAGATATCTCGCGCGAGGTTTATCCTATGAAGAATTAAGCTTATACCTACGGGAGTTAAAGATTCTTTTTGTAAATGCAAAAATCTCACGTATAGTAAATTTTGAAGTCAGATAACCAAATCTCACGTGAATATTGTTATATATAGTTTCCGCACGAAACCCACGTGAGAATTATGTTTATACCCAATAAACCAATTTCAACGTCAAAAAAGTATCAAACCTTTATAAAAGATATCTCGCGTAAGATTTATTTTATGGAGGATTTAGAGTATATATACGTGAATAAGGATTCTTTCTGTAAGCACAAAAACTTCACGTAAATTAAGTTTCAAAGTTATGTATCCAAAATCACACGTAAATATTGTTATATAGTTTTCCGCACGAAACCCACGTGGGATTTATATTTGCAGAAAAATAAACCAATTTTAACGTAAAAAAAGTATCAAAATTTAATAAAAGAAATCTCGCGCGAGGTTTATCCTATAAAGAATTAAGCGTATATCCACGTGAGGTAAAAGTTGTTTTTGTAAATACAAAAATCTCACGTAAAGTAAATTTCAAAGTTACTTAACCAAAATCTAACGTGAAAATTGGTATATAGTTTCCACACGAAACCTACGTGGGAATTATGTTTATAAAAATTAAACCAATATCAACGTCAAAAAAGTATCAAAATTTCATAAAAGATATCTCGCGCGAGGTATATCCAATGAAGAATTAAGCGTATATCTACGTGAAGTAAAAGTTCTTTTTGTAAATACAAAAATCTCACGTAAAGTAAATTTCAAAGTTACGTAACCAAAATCTCACGTGAATATTTTTATATAGTTTTCACACGAAACCCACGTGGGAATTATGTTTATAACCAATAAACCAATTTCAACGTCAAAAAAGTGTCAAACCTTCATAAAAGAAATCTCGCGCGAGGTTTCTCCTATGAAGAGTTACGCGTATATCTACGTGAAGTAAAAGTTCTTTTTGCAAATACATAAATCTCACGTAAAGTAAATTTCAAAGTTACGCAACCAAAATCTCACGTGAATATTGTTATATAGTTTCCGCACGAAACCCACGTGGGAATTATGTTTATACCCAATAAACCAATTTCAACGTCAAAAAAGTATTAAACATTTATAAAAGATATCTCGCGTAAGATTTATTTTATGGAGGATTTAGCGTATATCTACGTGGATAAGGATTCTTTTTGTAAGCACAAAAACTTCACGTAAATTAAGTTTCAAAGTTATGTATCCAAAATCACACGTAAATATTGTTATATAGTTTTCCGCACGAAACTCACGTGGGATTTATATTTGCAAAAAATAAACCAATTTTAACGTCAAAAAAGTATCAAAATTTAATAAAAGGAATCTCGCGCGAGGTTTATCCTATGAAGAATTAAGCGTATATCCACGTGAGGTAAAAGTTCTTTTTGTAAATACAAAAATCTCACGTAAAGTAAATTTCAAAGTTACTTAACCAAAATATCACGTGAAAATTGTTATATAGTTTAGACACGAAACCTACGTGGGAATTATGTTTATAACCAATAAACCAATTTCAACGTCAAAAAAGTATCAAAATTTCACAAAAGATATCTCGCGCGAGGTTTATCCTATGAAGATTTAAGCGTATATCTACGTGAGGTAAAAGTTCATTTTGTAAATACAAAAATCTCACGTAAAGTATATTTCAAACTTATGTAACCAAAATCTCACGGGAATATTGTTATGTAGTTTATACACGAAACCCACGTGGGAATTGTGTTTATAACCAATAAACCAATTTTAACGTAAAAAAAAGTATCAAAATTTCCTAAAAGATATCTCGCGCGAGGTTTATCCTATGAAGAATTAGGCGTATATCTACGTGAGGTAAAAGTTCTTTTTGTAAATACAAAAATCTCACGTAAAGTATATTTCAAAGTTATGTAACCAAAATCTCACGTGAATATTGTTATGTAGTTTCCACACGAAACCCACGTGGGAATTATGTTTATAAAAAATAAACCAATTTCAACGTTAAAAAAGTATCAAACCTTCATAAAAGATATTCCGCGTAAGATTTATTCTATGGTGGATTTAGCGTATATCTACGTGGTTAAGGTTTCTTTTTGTAAACACAAATCCTCACGTAAATTACACGTAGATATTGTTATATAATTTTCAGCATGAAACCCACGTGGGATTTATATTTGCGCAAAAATAAACCAATTTTAACGTCAAAAAAGTATCAAAATTTTATAAATGATATCTCGCGCGAGCTTTATCCTATGAAGAATGAAGCGTATATCTACGTGACTTAAAGATTCTTTTTGTAAATACAAAAATCTCACGTAAAGTAAATTTCAAAGTTACGTAACCAAAATCTCACGTGAATATTGTTATATATAGTTTCCGCACGAAACCCACGTGTGAATTGTGTTTATAACCAATAAACCAATTTCAACGTCAAAAAAGTATCAAAATTGCGTATAATATATCTCACGTAAGATTTATCCAATGGAGTATTTAGAGCATATCTACGTAAGTCAGGGTTTCTTTTTGTAAATGCGAAAATCTCACGTAAATTAGTTTTCAAAGTTATGCAGCAACAGAAACCTCGCGTTAATATCGGTATATAGTTTCTGCGCAAAACCTACGTGAGAATTATGCTTATAATCAATAAATCAATTTTAACGTAGAAAATGTATCGCAATCTCATAAAAGTTATCTCGCGTAGGGTTTATCCTATGGAGCATTTAGCGTATATTTACGTGAGTTAAAGATTCTTTTTTAAATACAAGAACCCCACGTAGAGTAAGTTTGAAAATTATGTAACTAAAACCTCGCGTAAATATTTGTATATGGTCTTCGCACGAAACCTACGTGGGAATTATGTTTATAATCAATAAACCAATTCTAACGTTGAAAAAGTATCAAAATTTCATAAATGATATCTCGCGTAAGGTTAATACCATGGAGCATTTAGCCTTTATCTGCGTGAGTTAAAGATTCTTTTTGTAAATACAAAAACCAACGTAAATTATGTTTCAATGTTTAATAACCGAAACCTCACGTTAATATTGGTATATAGTTTCCGCACGAAACCTACGTGGGAATTATGTTTATAACCGATAAACAAATTTTGATGTCGAAAAATGTATCAAAATTTCGTAAATTTTGCGTGAGTTAAATTTCAATGTTCCATAGCGAAAATCTCGCGCAAAGATTTTATCGTTTAGATTCAACGGTAAACCTACGTGATATTTATTTTTTGGTCTCAAAAGAAAATAATTTATACATCGAAAAAGGTATCAAAATATAATAAACGATATGTCACGTTAGTTTTTCAATAAGCGTATATTTCGATACGAAACTCACGTGAAAATTGTTTGTAAAAAATTAAACAAATTTTACGTAAAAAAAGTGTTAGAATTTTTGGTAAAAACAAATAACTATAGAGGTAGTTTTTTATTCAACATATATAATAGGAGATAGATAGATAGAATAAAAATGTTTATAAAAAAAAAAAAATTTGTAGTTTAAGTTATTCTCGCTTTTTCCAAGATCAAATCTGCGAGCATTTTCTCTTCTTGAGGGTTGCCTTGGCCGTAAATCTCGTCGTGATCTCTCATGATCGAAGATACGCTAGGATTCTCTGCTCGGTAATCGTAAATTTCTTCTCCTTGCATTTTTTCTTCGTTTCTACACAAATCGGAGCGAGGTTTAGGTTTTCGATTAGGAAAGTTCACGGGAGTAGCGACAAATCCCCCGCTTGTTTTCATTACCTCGTCTATATTGTAATATTCTCGACACTCATCCCCACTATATTTTCGACGCCCATCGAGTTTTTTATTCCGCTGCTTCTTTTTTGGCTTTGCTTCGGATGGTCCGATCGAGCTTCGTTCAAAAAACTCTTCATCCGATGGAGGGTGAACATTTATGAATGGCGCGTGATGAGGAGTCTGGATATCGACCTGGCCTATATCGGCCACTGCAGGTTTATTTTGACGCGCCTTCTTCAATTCTTTTCTTTTCATTAATGTTGGAGGAGAGGCGTCCAGGCTTTCTTTTTTAACACGAAAATCAAATGGGGTTGAACGAGAGGCCCAAAGCCCTTCCGAAGCTCTTTCGATTTCGTATTCCCTTCTTTTGTCAAGGTATGAAGCGATGTGCTCCGAGGTTGGGAGATCAAGGGGGTATAAATTATCAATCGCGGGTTTATTTTCACCCCAAATATTCTTCGATTCCTTTTTTTTAATTAACGTTGATGACGAAAAGGTATTGGGATCTTCGTTGTCAGCTCGATAATCGAACGGGGTTGAACGAGCGGACCAAATCCCTTCCGAAGCTGTTGGGGCTGGGATATTATCTCTCCCCAAGTAGGATGGAGTAAGATCGACGGTTTCGCTTTGAAAAGGAGACGTTGTCCAATTGTCCATCGGAGGTTCCTTTCGATGGAATATATTTATATTCTTTTTCAATTCCTTCTCCTGGTCTTTACGTTTAGCTTTTACCTTTTTTACCTCAAAGCTAGAAAGGTAATGCTCCATGGCTTTAGTTGGTGCAAAATTATTAACATCGGTGATAGTTTTTATACTACACGCTTCAGGTGTATTTTTAATTGGGGTTAATACTTTCTTCTTTAATCCCTTCTTTTTATTTGATATTTTTGAAAGCGCATCCGAGTCTTCATTATTACCTCGATGATCTAAATTCTTATACCCTTCATTAGCACTAGAAAGATCCATTGCAGAGTGATTGATAAACTCGATCGAGGCAACCTTTTTATAGAGCGTGGTGACGTATTGATATTTGAATTCAAATATTAAAAAAATAATATACTTAATAATTTGCCAAAAAAAATTTCCACAAACGTACAAACACCCCCACACTCATATATGACGTCAGTAAATATATTCCTTTTGAAAGTACAAAAATTTAACGTGAAATAAGTTTCATAAGCCAATGTAACTAATTTATTTTCGTATTAAAGCAGCTTTACATATTCTTATCTGAATTACGTTTTATATAGTAACTTAATTTTTCAGAACGTTTAACTCAGTGTCGTTTTATCCCAAATCATATCTGCCAATTGTAACTAGGACGTCGATTGGCTAGAAACCTCGCATAAAAAAACGCTCGTTCCTATTTAGCTATAGCATAGCCCTATTTTTTTTAAAAAAAGTAGGTTGAAACAGGAAATTAAAAAAGCTGCTTCATTGAATGTTTTTTATTATAAAAATATAAAAATGTAAATTTAAAATAAAATTTTATTTTTAAATAATAAAGATTAATAAAAATTACATAATTTGGTCGCGAACATCCCTTCTTCCGACGAGAAACTATTTCTTGCGAGCCGGCTTCAATTTTTTTTTTAATTTTTTTCTCATTTCCGTATTTAGAGATTTGATGTGCGATTTTATGGTGCTTTTTATTCTATTGATCACGATTCCATTAGGAAATCCTAGTACTTGTGAATAAAATTTTATAGTATTTGGGGTTATTTGTTTCCTTACACACCCCGCAGAGATATTTTCATTTTTACTTTCGATCTCGTTCTTGAAAAGCATGAAGAAAAAGTTCCTCTCTCCATTGTTGAATAGCTTGTTCTCTTCCAGTTTTTCTTTGTTTCTCAAATCCATCAAAGCTTTAGTTTGAGCGTCCGCTTCAATAAGAACGAAATCATTCATCTCCTCAACGTTCATCCTCATTTTTTTTTTGGAACTGATGGGTTGTTCCCTATTCTTCTTCTCTATAAAAA
This sequence comes from Trachelipus rathkii, assembly GCA_015478945.1. Taxonomy (NCBI): domain Eukaryota; kingdom Metazoa; phylum Arthropoda; class Malacostraca; order Isopoda; family Trachelipodidae; genus Trachelipus; species Trachelipus rathkii. Next base: position 26,821 of record JABUQX010057568.1, read on the forward strand.
TAATAGATCCATTAGTGAATATTAAAACAAATCATATAATGTTTTTATATAAAATATTTTACGGAAATATTTATTTTACCTTTTAATTCTGTATTCATTTCTTGTTCGTCATCGTCATCATCATCGTCGTCGTCATCGCCACCGGATTCGAGAAAGTGCACATGATGATAAAAATCGTGTATTCCGCTCGCAGAAGAAACATGGGGGTGTGGAGTAGAGGTTGAAGGTAGTTGCGGTATTTCTCTCAATAGTGAATCGTCTTTTGTCGTTATATCTAAACAAGGAAAATCATATATATATATATAATATATATATATATATAAATAAAATAAATTATATATATATATATATATAAAATATATATATATATATATATATATATATATATATATATATATATATATATATATATATATATATATATTATTACTATCGGTGAAATAAAGGAACAAAATACTCGTCGTTATCTTTACCTCTATTATCTTCCCCAATATTTTGCATGACCACATTATCGTAGTAAGAGAGAGAGGGGTGGCAGGAAATTGATTCACTCGATTCGTCGGGTGTTTTCTGGAGTTGATGACCCCGCTGTTCTTCATTTTCAGAGTCTCCGCTTTGTTTCCGTTTTTGCTTCCGTTCACTTCTGGGTATTTCCTTTTGCGGTGTTTGATTTTTTTCAA
>JABUQX010057568.1:32500-66703 GCA_015478945.1 Trachelipus rathkii
TTCATATAATTATTAATTATATATATATATATATATATATATATATTATATAGTATATATATATATATAATATATATACTATATATATTATATATATATATATACATATATATATATATATATATATATATATATATATACATATACTATATATATATATAATATATATATATATATATATATATAGTATATATATATATATATATATATATATATACAGTTCGCAATTTAAGGCTCATTTACTAATGTCAGCCGGAATGCGAACTGAAAACGTTCGTCGAGGAGAGGAAAATCGATCAATCTTTTCAATTGGCAATTTAATTCTCATTCACTATTTTAAATCGAAATGCGAACTGAAAAAGTTCATCGAGGAAAAGAAAATCGATCAACTTCACCCGTTCGCAATTTAATTCACATTCACTAATTTAAATCGAAATGCGAACTGAAAAAGTTTTACGAGAGAAAAATCGATCCACCTTTTCAGTTCGCAATTTAAGGTTCATTCACTAATTTCGCAATGTAAGGCTCATTCACTAATTTCGCAAGTTAAGGCTCATTCACTAATTTAAATCGAAAGTGCGAACTGAAAAAGTTTTTCGAGGAGAGGAAAATCGATCCACCTTTTCAGTTCGCAATTTAAGGCACATTCACTAATTTCGCATTTTAACTAATTTCGCAATTTAAGGATCATTCACTAATATAATTCGAAATGCGAACTGAAATTTTTTTTTGAGGAGAGGAAAATCGATCCCTTCTCAGTTCGCAATTTAAGGCTCATTCACTAATTTCACAATTTAGAGCTCATTCACTAATTTCGCAAGTTAAGGCTCATTCACTAATTTAAATCGAAATGCGAACTGAAAAAGTTTTTCGAGGAGAGGAAATTCGATCCACCTTTTCAGTTCGCAATTTAAGGCTCATTCACTAATTTCGCATTTTAAGGCTCATTCACTAATTTCGCAATTTAAGGCTCATTTACTAATATAAATCGAAATGCGAACTAAAAAAGTTTTTTGAGGAGAGGAAAATCGATCCCTTTTCAGTTCGCAATTTAAGGCTCATTCACTAATTTCTCAATTTAAGGCTCATTCACTAATTTTGAAAGTTAAGGCTCATTCACTAATTTAAATCGAAATGCGAACTGAAAAAGTTTTTCGAGGAGAGGAAAATCGATCCACCTTTTCAGTTCGCAATTTAAGGCTCATTCACTAATTTCGCAATTTAAGGCTCATTCACTAATTTCGCAATTTAAGGCTCATTCACTAATTTCGCAATTTAAGGCTCATTCACTAATATAATTCGAAATGCGAACTGAAAATTTTTTTTGAGGAGAGGAAAATCGATCCTTTCTCAGTTCGCAATTTAAGGCTCATTCACTAATTTCGCAATTTAGAGCTCATTCACTAATTTTGCAAGTTAATTTTGATGGGAAGGAATTGAACCCATTCACGTAAATAATTTTATGACCCGTTAGTCGTATTTATAATTTCGGCAAATAGCTGTTTCCTTTTTTTATCCTCATCGTCAAGGAGAGGGGAAGATAATAACGATTCAGCAGACGATTTTAATAAAAAATTTAGTGAGATTATTCTTAAGGCGTTGACAGAATATTATGTTGAAAACTATCTCGTAGTGGCTCAAAAAATCTAATTTCAGTTCGCATTTCGATTTAAATTAGTGAATGAGCCTTAACTTGCAAAATTAGTGAATGAGCTCTAAATTGCGAAATTAGTGAATGAGCCTTAAATTGCGAACTGAGAAAGGATCGATTTTCCTCTCCTCAAAAAAAATTTTCAGTTCGCATTTCGAATTATATTAGTGAATGAGCCTTAAATTGCGAAATTAGTGAATGAGCCTTAAATTGCGAAATTAGTGAATGAGCCTTAAATTGCGAAATTAGTGAATGAGCCTTAAATTGCGAACTGAAAAGGTGGATCGATTTTCCTCTCCTCGAAAAACTTTTTCAGTTCGCATTTCGATTTAAATTAGTGAATGAGCCTTAACTTTCAAAATTAGTGAATGAGCCTTAAATTGAGAAATTAGTGAATGAGCCTTAAATTGCGAACTGAAAAGGGATCGATTTTCCTCTCCTCAAAAAACTTTTTTAGTTCGCATTTCGATTTATATTAGTAAATGAGCCTTAAATTGCGAAATTAGTGAATGAGCCTTAAATTGCGAAATTAGTGAATGAGCCTTAAATTGCGAACTGAAAAGGTGGATCGAATTTCCTCTCCTCGAAAAACTTTTTCAGTTCGCATTTCGATTTAAATTAGTGAATGAGCCTTAACTTGCGAAATTAGTGAATGAGCTCTAAATTGTGAAATTAGTGAATGAGCCTTAAATTGCGAACTGAGAAGGGATCGATTTTCCTCTCCTCAAAAAAAAATTTCAGTTCGCATTTCGAATTATATTAGTGAATGATCCTTAAATTGCGAAATTAGTTAAAATGCGAAATTAGTGAATGTGCCTTAAATTGCGAACTGAAAAGGTGGATCGATTTTCCTCTCCTCGAAAAACTTTTTCAGTTTGCATTTCGATTTAAATTAGTGAATGAGCCTTAACTTGCGAAATTAGTGAATGAGCCTTACATTGCGAAATTAGTGAATGAACCTTAAATTGCGAACTGAAAAGGTGGATCGATTTTTCTCTCGTAAAACTTTTTCAGTTCGCATTTCGATTTAAATTAGTGAATGTGAATTAAATTGCGAACGGGTGAAGTTGATCGATTTTCTTTTCCTCGATGAACTTTTTCAGTTCGCATTTCGATTTAAAATAGTGAATGAGAATTAAATTGCCAATTGAAAAGATTGATCGATTTTCCTCTCCTCGACGAACGTTTTCAGTTCGCATTCCGGCTGACATTAGTAAATGAGCCTTAAATTGCGAACTGTATATATATATATATATATATATATATATATATATATATATATATATATATACTTTATATATATATATAATATATATGGTATATATATATATATATATATATATATATATATATATATATAATTATATATATATATAGTATATATATATATATATATATTATATATATATTATATATATAATATATATATTATATATAATATATTATTATATAATTAAATAAAAAATTAAATTATTAAAAATAAATTAATTTATTGACACAACTTAAAAATTTTTTTTTTTTTCTTAAATCCTTTCAAAAAAAAATTACGTAAGGGTAGTTTAAATTTCAAGAAAAAAATATATATTTGGAAATCATATACGTAAGAAATTTTGCCTGTGAATAATTTGCATGAGTTTTCATTACTACGAAATAAGTATACAAATATATATAATTTGTAAGGTATGTTTTCTATTAAATTATGTGTATGAAAAGTGATCTTTTTGAGAATTTTGTGTAACATTAACTAGTTTAGCTATAAAAATACAATACCCAATCGTAAATAATTGTTAATGCGTATCAGAATGTTTGTTTCAAATTGTGTTGTATATTTTGAATCATTTACGTAAGAATTTTCATATTTGGTAATTTGGAAATGAATTTTTAATACTACGAATAAAGAAGTTTGAATTTTTTTTAACTTTTCGTTAAGTGGTATTCGTTTTCCCTAATTTTTTCGCTTTTAAAATAACTTGTATATAGTTAAATTTTAATTTAGCGATATTTTTAATCCTTTGTTTGTTTCATGGAAAGTCAAATTACACAATGTTAATGAAAATAAAATTATATTTTAAAATTTTTTAAAATAGTAACTGTTTATAAATCGCATTGACACATTAGATGTTTAGATGTTATATATATATATATATATATATATATATATATATATATATATATATATATATATATATATATATATAGTAACTAGTTTAACTATAAATATAAAATACCCAATCGAAAAAAATCGTTAATGCATAATAAAATGTTCGCTTCAAACGATGTTGTAAATTTTGAATCATTTACGTAAGAATTTTCATATTTGGTATTTTGGAAATTAATTTTTTTGGCTTCTAAAATAACTTGTATAGGGCTAAATTTTCATTTAGAGATATTGTTTATCCATTGTTTGTTTGATGGAAAGTCAAATTACATTATATATACAAAAAATAAATTTTAATTACTCAAAAATTTCGTAAGGGTTAGTTTATTTTAAGAAAAATATGCTATTTGGAAATCATATACGTAAGAAATTTTGCCTGTGAATAATTTGCATGAGTTTTCAGTTCCACGATATAAGTTTACAAATAAATATAATTTTTAAGGTATGTTTTCCTTGAAATTATGTGTATGAAAATGATCTTTTTGAGAATTTTGTGCAATAGTAATATAAAAATAAAATACAATACCCAATCGAAACAAATTGTTATTGCATTGCATATGAGAATATTTGTTTCAAATCATTTACTTATGAATTTTCATATTTGGTAATTTGGAAATAAATTTTCAATATAGATGAAATACGAAGTTTAATTTTTTTTAAAACTTTTCATTTAGCATTATTCGTTTTCCCTAATTTTTTACGCTTTCAAAAAAACTTGTACAGTGTTAAATTTTTTATTTAGAGATATTATTTATCCATAGTTTGTTTCAGGGAAAGTCAATTTACATAGCGTTAATGAAAATAAAATTTTATTTTTGAAAATCGTTATAAAATGTAACTGTTTTGAATCGCATCGACACATTAAAGATTTAGAGATATATATTTATAGATATAATATATATATATATATATATATATAATTGTCGATGCGATTTATATATATATATATATATATATATATATAAATTTATATTTTTACTAAATTTGTGTTTAGATTTAAATTTTTGTCGATACAAAATTCACATTCAATTGTAACGTTTGAATTTATTTGCAAAAGCTAAGCTCGTAACTTTTTTATTTTTTAAATACGTTAGTTAATACCTTATAAAATAAAATGCATTTTAAATTTTTCAATAGGAAATTTTTAGGACTAAATTTAAAATATGATGTTATAGATGATAATAAAACTAGCTATATTGTCTTTTTCTCATTGCTTAAATTTCAGATTACACTGTAAAAATGAAATCGAAAAAGAAGTCGCGTTCTTGCTCTAAGGATAAGGATAAAAAATTTAGGAGAAAGTTTAAAGATTTGAGCGAAAAAGAGAAGCAAAAACTGCTCGATTTTATGAGGAATATGAAATCTCACAAGGAGGAAGAAAGTGATAAGTCGATTTCATCTCCATCTTCTCATAGCTCTAATTCTTCAAAATTATCTTCGAAAGCCGGTGAATCCAATTCATCGACGTCAGAAACTGACAAAGAAGAAGAAACCACTCACGTCAAAAGATATATAAAAAAGATTGAAACCGTTGTTAAATCAACCGATGAAGGTGGAAAAGATATCCTACATCAAGACAATTACCTAGGATATGACTATTACTATAAAGACTCTACGCGTAAGTTTGAATTTATAAAATATATTCGTTTATTTTTTTGGTAAATTTAATTTGGCTACTAAATCATTTAAACGATATAAATAATTTTTTTGTTCATACTTTTTTAACCCATTTTCAATAGGCGATTGAGATTTGTTAAACATATTATATATATAATATATATTATATACTGTATATAATATATATACTATAATATATATATATATATTATATATATATATATATTATATATATATATATATATATAGTATATATATATATTAATATATATATATAATATATCATATATATCTTCGTTTAGAAAAATCTATGATGAAGTTTTATTTCAACATATACGACGGAATTAATGAGAAACCTACAACTACTACGAGGACACCATCGGAGGAGGAAGATGGGGGGAGAGCATTCTCCGAAAATGAAGAAAACACGTCGTTCAAAAACAGGGGAATTAAGTGTTATTTTTGCTCTAAGGTGGGTTGAAAGATAGCAAAAAATAGTTCATATTGTTTCCTATTGGTAACCAACTCGTTTCTTATACGTTTTTTTTATTTTTTATAGGTCATTCACCGATCTCTTAAAGACCATTTGAAATCGAAAAACCATGATAAAATTAGCAAAACTACGAAGGATCTACTAATTAAATGCGAACTGCAAGTAGTCTTTTACACATCGAATAAAAATGATGTTGGGGCTTTGTGCGTAATATGCAATAAAATTTTTAACAACATGAACAATCACGTGAGAAAAAACCATAACAATCTAAATCGTTCAGAGCGAAGAGAGCTTAAAAACTCTAGCCCGACCGTAATTGGGGGACAAAACAAATCAAAAGGTAAAAATGATGGCGACGACGTTGGTGACGGGAATGAATTTGAAATCGAAAAAAGTAAAAACAAAATATCGTCCTCATGGGTAGAACACCACCAGATAATAGAAAATAATTTGATAACAAAATATAAGTCCTTTTTAAAGAATAATACGGCGTTATACGAAAGGATCTTGCTGAGGTTTCAAAATGTCGAAAAAAATATTATCGATGTATTTTCCGCACTGCGGTTAAATCCACATACTCCATTTTCTCCCAAAAAAGCGGCCAATCTTCAATATCACCTGTTGGGTATGACGACGTACGAGCACGGTCAAAAATATTTATCGCTACTAATGGAGTGGTCGAAAAAGACCACGCTTTCGCCGAACACCATGACCATGAAAATCGAGGATTTCGTAAAATTTTTGAAACAGATGATGAAGCTGAAACAAATTCAATCGGGCGTGAAAAAATACCTAAAGAGCTTCATAGCCGCCGAAATTCCTCGTTTCAAACACCAGTTAGCTAACTCTAAAGCGGCGTTCCAACAGAGAAAAGAAAAGAAGGATGTGACAAAAATGATTTTCTGCGAAGATATCGATAAGGTGATCAGACATAATTTTTTCTACGCCGGAATGAAGAATCTCATCAACGGGATGATTAACTCAAAGATGTACACACCAGCCATACAAAGAAACATCGTAATTTTTTTACTTCTGGCCGCTTCCTCGGGGAGGTCCGGCATCATATGCAATCTGACGATGGAGGAGTACCACAATATAAAAAAAATACAAACTGTGAGCGAAATCGTGGGCACCGATGTCGAAAGCTCCGCAGCCGGTTCTTCGAATCAGGACGAACTCAAAAATCTTTACACCTTAAACTGCGAGAAACACAAAACTCAAAATATGTACGGGGACGCAACAATCATGTTAACTCACACATTGAAAATCGCCCTGGACGCTTACGTGACCTACGTGAGACCGACGTTTCTGGAGGCGAGGCGAGAATGGGCGGCCACCGAGAACGCGTTTGAAGAAGGAAACGACGAATTAGAAGAATCCACGAGGACGCCAAAAAGAGCGGATTTCTTCGATCCTCAGAAAATGTTGTTTTTAAATTATCAGGGGGGCCCTTTCACAACTCAAGCGCTAGGCAACGCCATGAAAAAATTAACGAAAATGTGCGATTTGCAGAAGCAATTTACCACCACGTTCAACAGAAAAGGCACGACTACAGAAACGGCGGTTCATCAACCGAAGCTTCGGAAAAACGTCGCCCGATTAATGTATCATCACGAAAATACGGCGGAGAAATATTACAACGCTACCATAAGCACCGTAACCCTGGCCGACGCGTATCTAGAAACCAAAAAAGGAAGTCTTCTACTACATTTTTCCAACAACTTTAAAATAGATGGCGGAGAAGAGAGCGAAACGGGAGGAAAACTGCAGTGGGAAGACGAAAAGGAGCCCGATGATGATTCTGCCGCGCGTCGTGAAAAGTCACCCGATAGTCCGACGCTCGTCGAAGTTCACGTTGACGCGCCAGCCAAAGCATCCGATCAGATTTTACCCGACGAAGTTTCATCCAGATACGAAACCGATAAGGCGCTAGATAATGCGCAGGACGAGTCTTCCGAAGAGGAGGCTGGTAAAGCTCCAGACGAGTCACCCGAACGAGAGGAGGAGGAGGAGGAGGAGGAGGAGGAGGATGCCGATAAAGCACCTGGTGAAAAACTCGACGAATCTTCCGATGAGTCATCCGTTCAAGAAGTCGGAGAGGGACGCGATGCAGAGGGTGTTGAAAAGGAGGAAGATAAAGAACAAGAACGAGTTGAATTTACATCACCCGATATTCCCCCGAGATCTGGTAATCGTTCGAAAATCAAACAAGCTATTCTAAGAAAAACATTAGTTGAAAAAAATCAAACACCGCAAAAGGAAATACCCAGAAGTGAACGGAAGCAAAAACGGAAACAAAGCGGAGACTCTGAAAATGAAGAACAGCGGGGTCATCAACTCCAGAAAACACCCGACGAATCGAGTGAATCAATTTCCTGCCACCCCTCTCTCTCTTACTACGATAATGTGGTCATGCAAAATATTGGGGAAGATAATAGAGGTAAAGATAACGACGAGTATTTTGTTCTACTTTATTTTCCACCCGATATATAATATATATATATATATATTTAGTATATATATATATATATATATATATAATAGTAGTTATATATACTTATATACTAAGTAGCCGTTTGAATTCTTTAGCCTCTGTTAGATAATAGACGACATAAAAGACGATTCACGTATTGAGAGAAATACCGCAACTACCTTCAACCTCTACTCCACACCCCCATGTTTCTTCTGCGAGCGGAATACACGATTTTTATCATCATGTGCACTTTCTCGAATCCGGTGGCGATGACGACGACGATGATGATGACGATGACGAACAAGAAATGAATACAGAATTAAAAGGTAAAATAAATATTTCCGTAAAATATTTTATATAAAAACATTATATGATTTGTTTTAATATTCACTAATGGATCTATTATTTTTATAGAGAAGAAGAATAGGGAACAACCCATCAGTTCCAAAAAAAAAATGAGGATGAACGTTGAGGAGATGAATGATTTCGTTCTTATTGAAGCGGACGCTCAAACTAAAGCTTTGATGGATTTGAGAAACAAAGAAAAACTGGAAGAGAACAAGCTATTCAACAATGGAGAGAGGAACTTTTTCTTCATGCTTTTCAAGAACGAGATCGAAAGTAAAAATGAAAATATCTCTGCGGGGTGTGTAAGGAAACAAATAACCCCAAATACTATAAAATTTTATTCACAAGTACTAGGATTTCCTAATGGAATCGTGATCAATAGAATAAAAAGCACCATAAAATCGCACATCAAATCTCTAAATAACGAAAAAAGAAAAAAATTAAAAAAACAATTGAAGCCCACTCGCAAGAAATAGTTTCTCGTCGGAAGAAGGGATGTTCGCGACCAAATTATGTAATTTTTATTAATCTTTATTATTTAAAAATAAAATTTTATTTTAAATTTACATTTTTATATTTTTATAATAAAAAACATTCAATGAAGCAGCTTTTTTAATTTCCTGTTTCAACCTACTTTTTTTAAAAAAAATAGGGCTATTCTATAGCTAAATAGGAACGAGCGTTTTTTATGCGAGGTTTCTAGCCAATCGACGTCCTAGTTACAATTGGCAGATATGATTTGGGATAAAACGACACTGAGTTAAACGTTCTGAAAAATTAAGTTACTATATAAAACGTAATTCAGATAAGAATATGTAAAGCTGCTTTAATACGAAAATAAATTAGTTACATTGGCTTATGAAACTTATTTCACGTTAAATTTTTGTACTTTCAAAAGGAATATATTTACTGACGTCATATATGAGTGTGGGGGTGTTTGTACGTTTGTGGAAATTTTTTTTGGCAAATTATTAAGTATATTATTTTTTTAATATTTGAATTCAAATATCAATACGTCACCACGCTCTATAAAAAGGTTGCCTCGATCGAGTTTATCAATCACTCTGCAATGGATCTTTCTAGTGCTAATGAAGGGTATAAGAATTTAGATCATCGAGGTAATAATGAAGACTCGGATGCGCTTTCAAAAATATCAAATAAAAAGAAGGGATTAAAGAAGAAAGTATTAACCCCCATTAAAAATACACCTGAAGCGTGTAGTATAAAAACTATCACCGATGTTAATAATTTTGCACCAACTAAAGCCATGGAGCATTACCTTTCTAGCTTTGAGGTAAAAAAGGTAAAAGCTAAACGTAAAGACCAGGAGAAGGAATTGAAAAAGAATATAAATATATTCCATCGAAAGGAACCTCCGATGGACAATTGGACAACGTCTCCTTTTCAAAGCGAAACCGTCGATCTTACTCCATCCTACTTGGGGAGAGATAATATCCCAGCCCCAACAGCTTCGGAAGGGATTTGGTCCGCTCGTTCAACCCCGTTCGATTATCGAGCTGACAACGAAGATCCGAATACCTTTTCGTCATCAACGTTAATTAAAAAAAAGGAATCGAAGAATATTTGGGGTGAAAATAAACCCGCGATTGATAATTTATGCCCCCTTGATCTCCCAACCTCGGAGCACATCGCTTCATACCTTGACAAAAGAAGGGAATACGAAATCGAAAGAGCTTCGGAAGGGCTTTGGGCCTCTCGTTCAACCCCATTTGATTTTCGTGTTAAAAAAGAAAGCCTGGACGCCTCTCCTCCAACATTAATGAAAAGAAAAGAATTGAAGAAGGCGCGTCAAAATAAACCTGCAGTGGCCGATATAGGCCAGGTCGATATCCAGACTCCTCATCACGCGCCATTCATAAATGTTCACCCTCCATCGGATGAAGAGTTTTTTGAACGAAGCTCGATCGGACCATCTGAAGCAAAGCCAAAAAAGAAGCAGCGGAATAAAAAACTCGATGGGCGTCGAAAATATAGTGGGGATGAGTGTCGAGAATATTACAATATAGACGAGGTAATGAAAACAAGCGGGGGATTTGTCGCTACTCCCGTGAACTTTCCTAATCGAAAACCTAAACCTCGCTCCGATTTGTGTAGAAACGAAGAAAAAATGCAAGGAGAAGAAATTTACGATTACCGAGCAGAGAATCCTAGCGTATCTTCGATCATGAGAGATCACGACGAGATTTACGGCCAAGGCAACCCTCAAGAAGAGAAAATGCTCGCAGATTTGATCTTGGAAAAAGCGAGAATAACTTAAACTACAAATTTTTTTTTTTTTATAAACATTTTTATTCTATCTATCTATCTCCTATTATATATGTTGAATAAAAAACTATCTCTATAGTTATTTGTTTTTACCAAAAATTCTGACACTTTTTTTACGTAAAATTTGTTTAAAACTACCTCTATAGTTATTTGTTTTTACCAAAAATTCTAACACTTTTTTTACGTAAAATTTGTTTAATTTTTTACAAACAATTTTCACGTGAGTTTCGTATCGAAATATACGCTTATTGAAAAACTAACGTGACATATCGTTTATTATATTTTGATACCTTTTTCGATGTATAAATTATTTTCTTTTGAGACCAAAAATAAATATCACGTAGGTTTACCGTTGAATCTAAACGATAAAATCTTTGCGCGAGATTTTCGCTATGGAACATTGAAATTTAACTCACGCAAAATTTACGAAATTTTGATACATTTTTCGACATCAAAATTTGTTTATCGGTTATAAACATAATTCCCACGTAGGTTTCGTGCGGAAACTATATACCAATATTAACGTGAGGTTTCGGTTATAAAACGTTGAAACATAATTTACGTTGGTTTTTATCGGTTATAAACATAATTCCCACGTAGGTTTCGTGCGGAAACTATATACCAATATTAACGTGAGGTTTCGGTTATTAAACATTGAAACATAATTTACGTTGGTTTTTGTATTTACAAAAAGAATCTTTAACTCACGCAGATAAAGGCTAAATGCTCCATGGTATTAACCTTACGCGAGATATCATTTATGAAATTTTGATACTTTTTCAACGTTAGAATTGGTTTATTGATTATAAACATAATTCCCACGTAGGTTTCGTGCGAAGACCATATACAAATATTTACGCGAGGTTTTAGTTACATAATTTTCAAACTTACTCTACGTGGGGTTCTTGTATTTAAAAAAGAATCTTTAACTCACGTAAATATACGCTAAATGCTCCATAGGATAAACCCTACGCGAGATAACTTTTATGAGATTGCGATACATTTTCTACGTTAAAATTGATTTATTGATTATAAGCATAATTCTCACGTAGGTTTTGCGCAGAAACTATATACCGATATTAACGCGAGGTTTCTGTTGCTGCATAACTTTGAAAACTAATTTACGTGAGATTTTCGCATTTACAAAAAGAAACCCTGACTTACGTAGATATGCTCTAAATACTCCATTGGATAAATCTTACGTGAGATATATTATACGCAATTTTGATACTTTTTTGACGTTGAAATTGGTTTATTGGTTATAAACACAATTCACACGTGGGTTTCGTGCGGAAACTATATATAACAATATTCACGTGAGATTTTGGTTACGTAACTTTGAAATTTACTTTACGTGAGATTTTTGTATTTACAAAAAGAATCTTTTAGTCACGTAGATATACGCTTCATTCTTCATAGGATAAAGCTCGCGCGAGATATCATTTATAAAATTTTGATACTTTTTTGACGTTAAAATTGGTTTATTTTTGCGCAAATATAAATCCCACGTGGGTTTCATGCTGAAAATTATATAACAATATCTACGTGTAATTTACGTGAGGATTTGTGTTTACAAAAAGAAACCTTAACCACGTAGATATACGCTAAATCCACCATAGAATAAATCTTACGCGGAATATCTTTTATGAAGGTTTGATACTTTTTTAACGTTGAAATTGGTTTATTTTTTATAAACATAATTCCCACGTGGGTTTCGTGTGGAAACTACATAACAATATTCACGTGAGATTTTGGTTACATAACTTTGAAATATACTTTACGTGAGATTTTTGTATTTACAAAAAGAACTTTTACCTCACGTAGATATACGCCTAATTCTTCATAGGATAAACCTCGCGCGAGATATCTTTTAGGAAATTTTGATACTTTTTTTTTAACGTTAGAAATTGGTTTATTTGGTTATAAACACAATTCCACGTTGGGGTTTCGTGTAATAAACTACATAACAGATATTCCCAGTGAAGATTTTGGTTACTAAGTTGGTGAAATATAAATTACGTGGAGGGTTTTTGTATTTACAAATGAACTTTTACCCTCGACGTAGATATACCCGCTTAATCTTCAATAGATAAACCTCGCGCGAGATATCTTTTTGTGAAATTTGTGATTACCTTTTTTGACGTTGAACTATTGGTTTATTCGGTTAAACATTATTCCCACGATAAGGTTTCGTGTCTACTATATAACAATTTTCAACGTGAATATTGTTTTGGGTTAAGTAACTTTGGAAATTTCTTTACGTGAGATTTTTTGTATTATTCCAAAAAGACTTTTACGCGTCACGGTGGATGATCGAGCGGCTTAATTCTTCTCATAGGATAAACTCGCGCGCGAGATGTCTTTTACTTAAAATTTTGGAAACTACTTTTTTGAGCGTAAAAATTGGGGGTTTTAATTTTTGTGCCAAATATAAATCCCACGTGAGTTTCGTAGCGGGAAAACTATATATGAATATTTACGCTGTGATATTTGGATACATAACTTTGAACTTATTTAGCGTGAAGTTTTTTGTGCTTACAAATGAATCCCTTAATCACACGTAGATATACGCGGATAAAATCCTTCCATAAAGATAACGAATGCTGTAACGCGAGATAATCCTTTTTATAATGGTTTAAATACTTTTTTGACGTGAAATTGGTTTGATTGGGTATAAACCATAATGTCCCACGTGGGTTAATCGTGGGCGGGCAAGAGGCTAGTATAACAGGATATTCACGTGAGATTTGGTTATATGACTTCGAAATTTACTATACGTGAGTTTATGTATTTGCAAAAAGAACTTTTACTTCACGTAGATATACGCGTAACTCTTCATAGGAGAAACCTCGCGCGAGATTTCTTTTATGAAGGTTTGACACTTTTTTGACGTTGAAATTGGTTTATTGGTTATAAACATAATTCCCACGTGGGTTTCGTGTGAAAACTATATAACATTATTCACGTGAGATTTTGGTTACGTAACTTTGAAATTTACTTTACGTGAGATTTTTCTATTTACAAAAAGAACTTTTACTTCACGTAGATATACGCTTAATTCTTCATTGGATATACCTCGCGCGAGATATCTTTTATGAAATTTTGATACTTTTTTGACGTTGATATTGGTTTAATTTTTATAAACATAATTCCCACGTAGGTTTCGTGTGGAAACTATATACCAATTTTCACGTTAGATTTTGGTTAAGTAACTTTGAAATTTACTTTACGTGAGATTTTTGTATTTACAAAAACAACTTTTACCTCACGTGGATATACGCTTAATTCTTTATAGGATAAACCTCGCGCGAGATTTCTTTTATTAAATTTTGATACTTTTTTGACGTTAAAATTGGTTTATTTTTTGCAAATATAAATCCCACGTGGGTTTCGTGCGGAAAACTATATAACAATATTTACGTGTGATTTTGGATACATAACTTTGAAACTTAATTTACGTGAACGTTTTGTGTGCGGCTACAGAAGAGATCCTTATTCGAGCGTGGTATGTATAGCTCGCCTAGGAATCCTCCATAAAACATAGATTTTTGTAGCGGGACGATTCTTTTGATAAGGTTTTGAGTACTGTGTTGTCTTTGGACGTATTGAAGCGTATGGTTATTCGGGTATAAACATAATTTGCTCACGTGGGGTTTCGTTGCGGAAACTATATTATACGACATAATTCACCGGGTGAGATTTGGTTATCTATCAAAATTTAGCTATAATGCGGTGAGATTTTTGTGCGCATTTACAGTCGATAAAAGAATCTTTAACGTCGTGGGTATAAGCTAATTCGTTCATAGGATAAACCTCGCGCGGAGATATCTGTTTGCAGAATATTGATAACTTTTTTGACGTTTCAAATTCATTTATTTTTCTACAAATATAAATCCCACGTGGGTTTCGTGCGGAAAACTACATAACAATATTTACGTGTGATTTTGGATGCATAACTTTGAAATATAATTTACGTGAGGTATTTACAAAAAGAATCCTTAACCAACGTAGATATACGCTAAATCCTGCATAGAATATTTCTTACGCGAGATATCTTTTATGAATATCTACGCGAGATTTTCACTACGGAGTTTGGAAACCTAACACGAGTAATGTTTTTGTATTACAAAAAAAAAATTATCTCCCGTAGATATAGGTTTAATGCTTAGGTTAGGTTAGGTTAGGTTAGGTTAATCTTACGCGAGATATCGTTTACAAAATTTTGATATTTATTTGACATGAAAATTTGATTTTATTATTCGTAATCAGTTTTCACGCGGGTTTCGTGCGTGTGATTCTCTTTATTTTAGTAAGAAACTTAACCTACGTGAGGTATTTCTTCTTTTTCGTACTATAATATCAAGAACGAGTCTAATAGCACGTCACCCACGAGCGTAGGACGCGTTTCTAGTATCCGCGGGAGGCAAAAACGTACTGTACGACCAATTTTTAAGGGCTATAAAGTTAACCTACGTTTTTTAAATTTTGCGTATTTTTTGTGTTTTTTTTTTCTAATTGGAACAAAACCTACGTGATTTTCTGCAATTTTTGCGTATAAAATGTCGTTTCGTATAGTTACAGTTATGACGAAAAACAGTTTTTTTACGCAAAAATGTAGAAAAAGAGTTAAAAAGCATGCGAAAAAGAGTTAAAAACCAATTTTGCGTAGAAAAAAACGTCAGTGAACTTAGGTTAGGTTAGGTTAGGTTCAGGTTAGGTTAGGTTAGTTGGTTAAGGGTTAGGTTAGGTTAGGTTAGGTTTAGGTTTAGGTTTAGGTTAGGTTAGGTTGGTTAGGGTTAGGTTAGGTTAGGTTAGGTTTTAGGTTGGTTAGGTTAGGTTAGGTTAGGGTTAGGTTAGGCTTAGTTAGGCTGTAGGTTAGGATTAGGTTAGGTTAGGTTAGGTTAGGTTAGGTTAGGTTAGGTTAGGTTAGGTTAGGTTAGGTTAGGTAAGTTCACCTGACTAAAATATACGAAAAACACTCTTTTTACACGCAAACGGAGCAAATTCTACGTAATGTTTTGCCTGGTTCGGTTAAAACGTATAGTTTGTGTTTTTCTTCGAATTCACCAAAATTCACGAGCGATAAATTCTACGTAGGTTTTGTGTTTTTCGTCTTTCGACATTTTTTATACGCGTGCTAAACCGAATCTCACGTGAAAATTTCATTAATCTATGCCAACGTATAGTTTTCCTTAAAAAAAGTCACTTTTTTACGATAAAAAATAAAATTCGTATAAAATTCCTATTTTTCGTACGAAATTCGCGGTTTTGTTAAAAAAGAAACGATTCTCACGCGCATTAAAACGAACCCCACGTGGAAATTATTTGCGGAATAACGATAACCTCACGTGAGAATTTCCATTGAGTGTTTGGTTTATTTTTATACGCCAAAAAAGGAAAACCTCACGTGAAAATTTCATTAATCTATGCCAACGTATAGTTTTCCTTAAAAAAGTCACTTTTATTACGATAAAAAAGAAAATTCGTGTATTTTTCCTTTTTTTCGTAGGAAAGTCGCAGTTTTGTTAAAAACGAAACGATTCTCACGCGCATTTAAACGAACCCCACGTGAAAATTATTTGCGAAAAAACGAAAACCTCGCGTGAGATTTTCCATTGAGTATTTGGTTGATTTTTATATGCCAAAAAAGGAAAACCTCACGTGAAAATTTCCTTAATCTATACCAACGTATAGTTTTCCTTAAAAAAGGTCACTTTTCTTACGTTAAAATATAAAATTCGTGTAATTTTCCTATTTTTCGTAGGAAATTCGCAGTTTTGTTAAAAACGAAACGATTCTCACGAGCATTTAAACGAACCCCACGTGGAAATTATTTGCGGAAAAACGAAAACCTCGCGTGAGATTTTCCATTGAGTCCTCGGAGAATTTTTATACGCCAAAGAATTAAAATCTCGCGTGGAAATTTTATTAATTTACTTCAACGTATAGTTTTCCTTAAAAAAAAACAATTTTTCTACGATAAAATATAAAATTCGTGTAAAATTCCTATTTTTCGTGCGAAACTCGTGGTTTTGTTAAAAATTAAAGAAACGATTCTCACGCGCATTAAAACAAACCCCACGTGGAAATTATTTGCGAAAAAAGGAAAACCTCGTGTGAGATTTTCCATCGAGTTCTCGGAGAATTTTTA
Source organism: Trachelipus rathkii (assembly GCA_015478945.1). Taxonomy (NCBI): domain Eukaryota; kingdom Metazoa; phylum Arthropoda; class Malacostraca; order Isopoda; family Trachelipodidae; genus Trachelipus; species Trachelipus rathkii. The sequence continues at coordinate 49,678 of JABUQX010057568.1, forward strand.
TACGCTAAAGAATTAAAACCTCGCGTGGAAATTTCATTAATTTACCTTAACGTATAGTTTTCCCTAAAAAAAACACTTTTTTTACGATAAAATATAAAATTCGTGTAAAATTCCTATATTTCGTACGAAACTCGCGGTTTTGTTAAAAAATAAAGAAACAATTCTTGCGCGCCTTAAACCAAATCTCGCGTGGAATATTTGCTAAAACGAAAACCTCGCGTGAGATTTCCCATCGAGTCCTCGGTGGATTTTTAAACGCCAAAAAAGGAAACCCTCGCGTGGAATATTCCATAATTTACCTCATCGTATAGTTTTCATTAAAAAAGAACACTTTTTCTACGGTAAAATAAAAAATTCGTGTAAAAATTCTTATTTTTCATACGAAACTCGCGGTTTTGTTAAAAAAAAAAGAAACGATTCTCGCCCGCCTTAAAACAAACCCCGCGTGGAGATTATTTGCGAAAAAACGAAAACCCCGCGTGAGATTTTCCATCGAGTCCTCAGTGAATTTTTATACGCCAAAGAATTAAAACCTTGAGTGGAAATTTCATTAATTTACCTCAACGTATTTCCTTACAAAAAAATCACTTTTTCTACGATAAAATATAAAATTCGTGTAAAATTCCTGTTCTTCGTACGAAACTCGCGGTGTTGTTAAATAAAAAACGATTCTCGCGCGCATTAAAACGAAATCGAGGTGGAAATTATTTTTGAAAAAACGAAAACCAAGCGTGAGGTTTCATTCGAGTCCTCGGGGGAATTTGTAACGGCACAAAAGGAAAACCTCACGTGGTAATTTCACCGGTTTAATCGAACTTCTAGTTTTTCCCTCTAAAAATCACATTTTTTAACGATGTAATAAAACACTCGCGTAATATTTCTGTTTTTCGTACGAAACTTGCGATTTTGTTAAAAGAGAAACGATTTTCACGCTCATTAAAACAAACCCTTCGTAGAAATTATTTGAGATAAAAAGAAAATCTCGCGTAAGATAAAAATCACGTGATATTTAAGTACAACGTGCGGTTTATGTTAAAAAGAAAACAAATCTCACGGATATTGAAACAAAACCCACGTGAAAATATGAATGTAAATCTTGAAATGCTTTTTTTGTGTAATTGAATCAAATAAAGACATCAAAAAATACTTCACGGTGCGATTAGGTAGAAATGAAACTAAATTGAACTCAAAAATATTTTTTATACATCGAATATAAATTATCACCATAGCTTTACCAAATTTATTTATGAAATCATGATAACAAATACAAGTGTTCGCGTGCAAACATACATATATATAGTGAATGATTCATTTGTATTAAATAATATTCCAACGCCAATTCATTGCTTCATTTTCTCCCACAACCTTTCAATAACGTTTCTTAGGAGGGTTGATTAAGAAAGGTTTTAAACGGCAATTTTGCTTCTTCTTCGCTCGACCCGCTTTCGTTAACGTAAAGGAAGTTCAACGCCTCCTTAATACCCGTTTTCCCCCTTTTTCCGTTCAAAGCTTCTTTCAGATTTTCTTCGAGACGCGGTAGTGACGTCGCCTCCAGCAGCTTCGAAATCAATTTTCCCAAATCGTCGGCGGATTTCACGAGGTTGCCGAACGGGTAAAATATTTCCTCGAACAATTTCTCCTTCCCTTCGTACTCGTTGACCGCGAGATCGTAAAGGAGGGGGAAGTAATACTTTAATCCAGCCGGCTGCACTTGCGCGTCCTCGCGCCAGTAACCCTTTTCCTCTACCCAACTGGGAAAGGAGAGCCTCGGAAAATAATCGACCCCCAAATAGCGTCCGTTGGCCAAGTCCGCTTCGCGGTTAAATTTTTCAACGATCACGCTGTAAGGGATCCAATATCTTGTAATCGACGAGCAAAAGGAGGTGTGAGCGTTAAAGACGTTCATCGCGCTCTCGTCAATATCTTCTATCCTACGAGGAGAAACTATTTCGCTTTCAACAGCATCGCCGGTATCGGGAATAAACGATTGTCCGCGACGCCGATACTCGACGGACCTCACGACCTGACTATGAAACGCGAAAGTCGAGGGACAACAATTGTTCGTGATCATTATGGAGGGATAAAGGGATGCGAAATCTAACGTTATCACCCCGTAGTCCGAAATGGACATTTGGATCGGAGTTATTACGAGCCCGCCCTTCGTAGAGCATTGGTAATTATTGTGGTTATCAAAATATCCCGTGTTGCTGACTAGAATCTCCTTTTTACGTTTCACATCGTTCTCGAAACAGGCTTGAACGATTTTACTTCCTTTGGGCGCCCATCCGATTAAGGTGTCGAACGTCTTTCCCGTCAATTTGCCCAGCGAGGCTTGTTCCATCACCGTGTTTAGGCTCGACTCTAGGAGACTCACCAGGGCGGCATCGTGAACGCAGTAGGCGTGTATGTAAGCGGCTTTTTCCGAGTCTCTGGCTCCGCTGCGAAAGTAGTTGAGCAAGTCCTGCACGTCGATAATCATTTTTTGTTCGATTTCCATTTGCTCTCGCCCGCACACGTTTTCGACGCACGAATTCAGATTGTACGAGGATAATTTATCGAACTTCAAACGAACCATTTTTTGCATATCAAAGAAACACATTTCCGGGATTAAAATGGCTCTCACTATCTGAAGAAAGCGATCGTAGTTTTTTTCGTTCGGGTTGAAAGGAACTCCCCCTGCACCATCACCGCTCTGGGCGCGTCTTTCTTTTTCGGTCTTGCTACTACCGCCACCGGCGCTTCGAATAAAAATCGATTTTGAGGCACGGTAGGCGCTTAAGATATCCTTCTTATCGCTAATGGAGAGCTTTTCCAATTGAAATATCTTAGATGCGACGTCGTTAATAATCATTCGAACCAGCAAAAAGGATATGTCGAAAGTCACGTTAAACCCCACTAAATACGTGAACATGTGGAAGTTGGAGTAAAAAAATTCGTCGACGGCTCTCAACATTTCCGCCTCGTTATCGAAAACGTCGCACTCCAATTTCTCGACTTTCCCGTACAATGATTTCTTTTGCGAGAATAAGTCCGATAGCTTGCTCCGTATTCCCTTGGCGAACGATGATAATGATGATGATGATGAAGATGATGATGATGATGATGATGAAGACGACGAGGCATTAGGCGCCGCGTTGGAGGAGGGGGATTCGGTCTTAGGGACGACGGCGAATACGTACACGCGTTTGATATCCTTCTCGAAAACCGGACGAGTACAAACGGCCAAGCTATACATGCGTTCATCAATGGCGTCCAATCCGGTGGTTTCGGTGTCGAAAAACGAAGCCATCAACTTGGACTGATTTCTCAGCAAGGTATCTTGCTCTTCCTCGCGAACGAAACATAATACGCTATCATCCTTTATCGATGCCGGAATTTGAGCGATATCATCAGCGCTCGATTGTCGATCAAAATTGATCCCGAAAACCTGGTTGCCCGTTCTAACATTCGCGTTTTCTAACCCTAAAACGTTATTGAGAGTCGCGTCGTAATTTATGCCGAATTCGTTTTTACTAGAGAAATAGTCCGCCGTATCAATAGCGATCAGTTTTTCTTTTATTTTAGGCTCAGCGAGTACGCGATTTCCTTCCGTTTTGAAATGAAAATTGTTGTACCTCTTTTTAAGCAAAGACATTTCTTCGAAATAATTTAAAGGATTTACCCTATTTTTCAAGTAAATTTTCGCGTACGCCTGATAGCTTTCGATACCCTTTCCCGAGGAGGAGGAGTCGTCGTTATCCTCGAAAACTGGAATTCTTTGAACGTTATTCATATTGAAAGGCGGTGAAGAATTTTCGTTGTACACCCATCGGTATATCTGAAATTGCTTAGTCATGTGAGAATTAACGGTACTGAAAGACCAATACCTTCCTTCCCCCTCGGCAACATCGGAGGCGTAGTTGCAAATGATTCGTCCGTCAGTGGCGCTGTCCGGTTCTTTAACGACCGTCGAATTCAACATGTCTTTCAGTACCGTTAATTCTCACATGACTAAGCAATTTCAGATATACCGATGGGTGTACAACGAAAATTCTTCACCGCCTTTCAATATGAATAACGTTCAAAGAATTCCAGTTTTCGAGGATAACGACGACTCCTCCTCCTCGGGAAAGGGTATCGAAAGCTATCAGGCGTACGCGAAAATTTACTTGAAAAATAGGGTAAATCCTTTAAATTATTTCGAAGAAATGTCTTTGCTTAAAAAGAGGTACAACAATTTTCATTTCAAAACGGAAGGAAATCGCGTACTCGCTGAGCCTAAAATAAAAGAAAAACTGATCGCTATTGATACGGCGGACTATTTCTCTAGTAAAAACGAATTCGGCATAAATTACGACGCGACTCTCAATAACGTTTTAGGGTTAGAAAACGCGAATGTTAGAACGGGCAACCAGGTTTTCGGGATCAATTTTGATCGACAATCGAGCGCTGATGATATCGCTCAAATTCCGGCATCGATAAAGGATGATAGCGTATTATGTTTCGTTCGCGAGGAAGAGCAAGATACCTTGCTGAGAAATCAGTCCAAGTTGATGGCTTCGTTTTTCGACACCGAAACCACCGGATTGGACGCCATTGATGAACGCATGTATAGCTTGGCCGTTTGTACTCGTCCGGTTTTCGAGAAGGATATCAAACGCGTGTACGTATTCGCCGTCGTCCCTAAGACCGAATCCCCCTCCTCCAACGCGGCGCCTAATGCCTCGTCGTCTTCATCATCATCATCATCATCATCTTCATCATCATCATCATTATCATCGTTCGCCAAGGGAATACGGAGCAAGCTATCGGACTTATTCTCGCAAAAGAAATCATTGTACGGGAAAGTCGAGAAATTGGAGTGCGACGTTTTCGATAACGAGGCGGAAATGTTGAGAGCCGTCGACGAATTTTTTTACTCCAACTTCCACATGTTCACGTATTTAGTGGGGTTTAACGTGACTTTCGACATATCCTTTTTGCTGGTTCGAATGATTATTAACGACGTCGCATCTAAGATATTTCAATTGGAAAAGCTCTCCATTAGCGATAAGAAGGATATCTTAAGCGCCTACCGTGCCTCAAAATCGATTTTTATTCGAAGCGCCGGTGGCGGTAGTAGCAAGACCGAAAAAGAAAGACGCGCCCAGAGCGGTGATGGTGCAGGGGGGGTTCCTTTCAACCCGAACGAAAAAAACTACGATCGCTTTCTTCAGATAGTGAGAGCCATTTTAATCCCGGAAATGTGTTTCTTTGATATGCAAAAAATGGTTCGTTTGAAGTTCGATAAATTATCCTCGTACAATCTGAATTCGTGCGTCGAAAACGTGTGCGGGCGAGAGCAAATGGAAATCGAACAAAAAATGATTATCGACGTGCAGGACTTGCTCAACTACTTTCGCAGCGGAGCCAGAGACTCGGAAAAAGCCGCTTACATACACGCCTACTGCGTTCACGATGCCGCCCTGGTGAGTCTCCTAGAGTCGAGCCTAAACACGGTGATGGAACAAGCCTCGCTGGGCAAATTGACGGGAAAGACGTTCGACACCTTAATCGGATGGGCGCCCAAAGGAAGTAAAATCGTTCAAGCCTGTTTCGAGAACGATGTGAAACGTAAAAAGGAGATTCTAGTCAGCAACACGGGATATTTTGATAACCACAATAATTACCAATGCTCTACGAAAGGCGGGCTCGTAATAACTCCGATCCAAATGTCCATTTCGGACTACGGGGTGATAACGTTAGATTTCGCATCCCTTTATCCCTCCATAATGATCACGAACAATTGTTGTCCCTCGACTTTCGCGTTTCATAGTCAGGTCGTGAGGTCCGTCGAGTATCGGCGTCGCGGACAATCGTTTATTCCCGATACCGGCGATGCTGTTGAAAGCGAAATAGTTTCTCCTCGTAGGATAGAAGATATTGACGAGAGCGCGATGAACGTCTTTAACGCTCACACCTCCTTTTGCTCGTCGATTATGAGATATTGGATCCCTTACAGCGTGATCGTCGAAAAATTTAACCGCGAGGCGGACTTAGCCAACGGACGCTATTTGGGGGTCGATTATTTTCCGAGGCTCTCCTTTCCCAGTTGGATAGAGGAAAGGGGTTACTGGCGCGAGGACGCGCAAGTGCAGCCGGCTGGATTAAAGTATTACTTCCCCCTCCTTTACGATCTCTCGGTCAACGAGTACGAAGGGAAGGAGAAATTGTTCGAGGAAATATTTTACCCGTTCGGCAACCTCGTGAAATCCGCCGACGATTTGGGAAAATTGATTTCGAAGCTGCTGGAGGCGACGTCACTACCGCGTCTCGAAGAAAATCTGAAAGAAGCTTTGAACGGAAAAAGGGGGAAAACGGGTATTAAGGAGGCGTTGAACTTCCTTTACGTTAACGAAAGCGGGTCGAGCGAAGAAGAAGCAAAATTGCCGTTTAAAACCTTTCTTAATCAACCCTCCTAAGAAACGTTATTGAAAGGTTGTGGGAGAAAATGAAGCAATGAATTGGCGTTGGAATATTATTTAATACAAATGAATCATTCACTATATATATGTATGTTTGCACGCGAACACTTGTATTTGTTATCATGATTTCATAAATAAATTTGGTAAAGCTATGGTGATAATTTATATTCGATGTATAAAAAATATTTTTGAGTTCAATTTAGTTTCATTTCTACCTAATCGCACCGTGAAGTATTTTTTGATGTCTTTATTTGATTCAATTACACAAAAAAAGCATTTCAAGATTTACATTCATATTTTCACGTGGGTTTTGTTTCAATATCCGTGAGATTTGTTTTCTTTTTAACATAAACCGCACGTTGTACTTAAATATCACGTGATTTTATCTTACGCGAGATTTTCTTTTTATCTCAAATAATTTCTACGAAGGGTTTGTTTTAATGAGCGTGAAAATCGTTTCTCTTTTAACAAAATCGCAAGTTTCGTACGAAAAACAGAAATATTACGCGAGTGTTTTATTACATCGTTAAAAAATGTGATTTTTAGAGGGAAAAACTAGAAGTTCGATTAAACCGGTGAAATTACCACGTGAGGTTTTCCTTTTGTGCCGTTACAAATTCCCCCGAGGACTCGAATGAAACCTCACGCTTGGTTTTCGTTTTTTCAAAAATAATTTCCACCTCGATTTCGTTTTAATGCGCGCGAGAATCGTTTTTTATTTAACAACACCGCGAGTTTCGTACGAAGAACAGGAATTTTACACGAATTTTATATTTTATCGTAGAAAAAACTGATTTTTTTTAAGGAAATACGTTGAGGTAAGTTAATGAAAGTTCCACGCGAGGTTTTAATTTTTTGGCGTATAAAAATTCACCGAGGACTCGATGAAAAACCTCACGCGAGGTTTTCGTTTTTTTAGCAAATATTCCACGCGGGGTTTGTTTTAAGGCGGGCGAGAATCGTTTCTTTTTTTTTTAACAAAACCGCGAGTTTCATATGAAAAATAAGAATTTTTACACGAATTTTTTATTTTACCGTAGAAAAAGTGTTCTTTTTTAATGAAAACTATACGATGAGGTAAATTATGGAATATTCCACGCGAGGGTTTCCTTTTTTGGCGTTTAAAAATCCACCGAGGACTCGATGGGAAATCTCACGCGAGGTTTTCGTTTTAGCAAATATTCCACGCGAGATTTGGTTTAAGGCGCGCAAGAATTGTTTCTTTATTTTTTAACAAAACCGCGAGTTTCGTACGAAATATAGGAATTTTACACGAATTTTATATTTTATCGTAAAAAAAGTGTTTTTTTTAGGGAAAACTATACGTTAAGGTAAATTAATGAAATTTCCACGCGAGGTTTTAATTCTTTAGCGTATAAAAATTCTCCGAGAACTCGATGGAAAATCTCACACGAGGTTTTCCTTTTTTCGCAAATAATTTCCACGTGGGGTTTGTTTTAATGCGCGTGAGAATCGTTTCTTTAATTTTTAACAAAACCACGAGTTTCGCACGAAAAATAGGAATTTTACACGAATTTTATATTTTATCGTAGAAAAATTGTTTTTTTTTAAGGAAAACTATACGTTGAAGTAAATTAATAAAATTTCCACGCGAGATTTTAATTCTTTGGCGTATAAAAATTCTCCGAGGACTCAATGGAAAATCTCACGCGAGGTTTTCGTTTTTCCGCAAATAATTTTCACGTGGGGTTCGTTTAAATGCTCGTGAGAATCGTTTCGTTTTTAACAAAACTGCGAATTTCCTACGAAAAATAGGAAAATTACACGAATTTTATATTTTAACGTAAGAAAAGTGACCTTTTTTAAGGAAAACTATACGTTGGTATAGATTAAGGAAATTTTCACGTGAGGTTTTCCTTTTTTGGCATATAAAAATCAACCAAATACTCAATGGAAAATCTCACGCGAGGTTTTCGTTTTTTCGCAAATAATTTTCACGTGGGGTTCGTTTAAATGCGCGTGAGAATCGTTTCGTTTTTAACAAAACTGCGAATTTCCTACGAAAAAAAGGAAAATTACACGAATTTTCTTTTTTATCGTAATAAAAGTGACTTTTTTAGGGAAAACTATACGTTGGCATAGATTAATGAAAATTTCACGTGAAAGGTTTTCCTTTTTGGCCGTAAATATAAAATAACCAAACACTCATGGAAATTCTCACGTGAAGGTTATCGTTATTCACGCAAATAATTTCCAGCCGTAGGGGTTCGTTTTAAAATGCGGCGTGACGAATCGTTTTTTTTTAAAACAAAACACCGCAAGATGTTCCGTACGGAAAAGATAGGACTTTTATGACGAATTTTTATTTTTTAATCGGTAAAAAAGTTGACTTTTTTTAAGGAAAAACTATACGTTGCATAGGATTTAATGAAATTTTTTCACGTGAGAGTTCGGTTTAGCACGCGGTATAGAAAAAATGTCGAAAGAACGAAGAAACACAAAACTACCGCTAGAATTTTTATCGCGTGGAATTTGGGTGAAAGTCCGAAGAAAACACAAACTAATACCTTTTAACGAACCAAAAGGCAAACATTACGGTAGAATTTGCTCCTTTGCGTGTAAAAAGAGTGTTTTTTTCGTATATTTTCAGTCAGTGAACTTACCTGTCTTACGAGGTGTACTCCTCTGTAACCTATGTTCCGTACAGGTGGAATGCGCACTTTAGGTGAATAAGGTCTCCGTCCTGGACTATACCGGTTCATGAAGGTCTACCTAACCTTGAACCTTAACCTAACAACTAACCTACACTAACCTAACCTAAACCTAAACCTAACCTAAACCTAACCTAACCTTAACCTAACCTAAACCTAACCTAACCTAGACCTAACCTAACCTAACCTAGACCTAAACCTAACCTAAACCTAACCTAACCTAACCCTAACCTAAACCTAACTAGACCTAACTAACCTTTAACCTAACCCTAACCGTAAACCTAACCTAACCTAACCTATACCTAACCTAAAAGTTTCACTGGACGTTTTTTTCTACGCAAAATTGGTTTTTAACTCTTTTTCGCATGCTTTTTAACTCTTTTTCTACATTTTTGCGTAAAAAAACTGTTTTTCGTCATAACTGTAACTATACGAAACGACATTTTATACGCAAAAATTGCAGAAAATCACGTAGGTTTTGTTCCAATTAGAAAAAAAAAACACAAAAAATACGCAAAATTTAAAAAACGTAGGTTAACTTTATAGCCCTTAAAAATTGGTCGTACAGTACGTTTTTGCCTCCCGCGGATACTAGAAACGCGTCCTACGCTCGTGGGTGACGTGCTATTAGACTCGTTCTTGATATTATAGTACGAAAAAGAAGAAATACCTCACGTAGGTTAGGTTTCTAACTAAAATAAAGAAAATCACACGCACGAAACCCGCGTGAAAACTGTTTACGAATAATAAAATCAAATTTTCATGTCTAATAAATATCAAAATTTTGTAAACGATATCTCGCGTAAGATTAACCTAACCTAACCTAACCTAACCTAAGCATTAAACCTATATCTACGGGAGATAATTTTTTTTTTGTAATACAAAAACATTACTCGTGTTAGGTTTCCAAACTCCGTAGTGAAAATCTCGCGTAGATATTCATAAAAGATATCTCGCGTAAGAAATATTCTATGCAGGATTTAGCGTATATCTACGTTGGTTAAGGATTCTTTTTGTAAATACCTCACGTAAATTATGTTTCAGAGTTATGCATCCAAAATCACACGTAAATATTGTTATGTAGTTTTCCGCACGAAACCCACGTGGGATTTATATTTGTAGAAAAATAAATGAATTTGAACGTCAAAAAAGTTTATAATATTTGAAAACAGATATCTCGCGCGAGGTTTATCCTATGAAGAATTAAGCTTATACCTACGGGAGTTAAAGATTCTTTTTGTAAATGCAAAAATCTCACGTATAGTAAATTTTGAAGTCAGATAACCAAATCTCACGTGAATATTGTTATATATAGTTTCCGCACGAAACCCACGTGAGAATTATGTTTATACCCAATAAACCAATTTCAACGTCAAAAAAGTATCAAACCTTTATAAAAGATATCTCGCGTAAGATTTATTTTATGGAGGATTTAGAGTATATATACGTGAATAAGGATTCTTTCTGTAAGCACAAAAACTTCACGTAAATTAAGTTTCAAAGTTATGTATCCAAAATCACACGTAAATATTGTTATATAGTTTTCCGCACGAAACCCACGTGGGATTTATATTTGCAAAAAATAAACCAATTTTAACGTCAAAAAAGTATCAAAATTTAATAAAAGAAATCTCGCGCGAGGTTTATCCTATAAAGAATTAAGCGTATATCCACGTGAGGTAAAAGTTGTTTTTGTAAATACAAAAATCTCACGTAAAGTAAATTTCAAAGTTACTTAACCAAAATCTAACGTGAAAATTGGTATATAGTTTCCACACGAAACCTACGTGGGAATTATGTTTATAAAAATTAAACCAATATCAACGTCAAAAAAGTATCAAAATTTCATAAAAGATATCTCGCGCGAGGTATATCCAATGAAGAATTAAGCGTATATCTACGTGAAGTAAAAGTTCTTTTTGTAAATAGAAAAATCTCACGTAAAGTAAATTTCAAAGTTACGTAACCAAAATCTCACGTGAATAATGTTATATAGTTTTCACACGAAACCCACGTGGGAATTATGTTTATAACCAATAAACCAATTTCAACGTCAAAAAAGTGTCAAACCTTCATAAAAGAAATCTCGCGCGAGGTTTCTCCTATGAAGAGTTACGCGTATATCTACGTGAAGTAAAAGTTCTTTTTGCAAATACATAAATCTCACGTAAAGTAAATTTCAAAGTTACGCAACCAAAATCTCACGTGAATATTGTTATATAGTTTCCGCACGAAACCCACGTGGGAATTATGTTTATACCCAATAAACCAATTTCAACGTCAAAAAAGTATTAAACATTTATAAAAGATATCTCGCGTAAGATTTATTTTATGGAGGATTTAGCGTATATCTACGTGGTTAAGGATTCTTTTTGTAAACACCAAACCTCACGTAATTTAAGTTTCAAAGTTATGTATCCAAAATCACACGTAAATATTGTTATATAGTTTTCCGCACGAAACTCACGTGGGATTTATATTTGCAAAAAATAAACCAATTTTAACGTCAAAAAGTATCAAATTTCGTAAAATTGCGTGAGTTAAATTTCAATGTTCCATAGCGAAAATCTCGCGCAAAGATTTCTGTTTTTGTAAATACAAAAAAGCTCAAGTAAAGGTAGAATTTCAAAAGTTACTTAACCAAAATCAACGTGAAAATTGTTATATAGTTTTAAGACGACGAAACCGTAACGTGGGAATTATGTTTTATAGAGCCAATGACACCAGATTTCAGAACGTCAAGAGCAAAGTCATCGAAGAATTTCACAAAGAATGCTGCGCGGCGAGGTTATCCATATGAAGATTTAAGCGTATATTCGTAGTGGGTAAAAGTTCAGCAGTCTGTTTGTAAATGACAGAAAATCTCACGTAAAAGTATATTTCAAACTATGTAACCCAAGAGAGTCCTCACGGAATATGGTTATGTAAGTTTTAGATGCTCCGAAACCACGTGGGAATTGGATTATACCAATAAAACCACATTTTAACCGTAAAGAAAAAGTATCAAAACTATTCCTGAAAAGATATCTCGCGCGAGGTTTATCCTATGAGAATTAGGCGTAACTATCTACGTGGAGGGTAAAAGAGTTACTTATTGTTAGTGTGTAAATACTAGAAATGCTGCGACGTAAAGTCATATTCGCAATAGTTATGTAACCGAAAAACTCATTCAACGTAGAATATTTGTGCTGTTGTGGTAGTGTTTCTACACCGAACCCACGTTGGGAAATTATGTTTAGTAAAAAATAAAACCCAATGTTCAACGTTTTAAAAAACGTATCAAACTTCAATAAAGGGGATATTCCGCGTTAAGTTTGATTCTATGGTGGGATTTAAGCCGTATATCTACGTGGTTAAGGTTTCTTTTTGTAAACACAAAACCTCACGTAAATTAATTACACGTAGATATTGTTATATAATTTTCAGCATGAAACCCACGTGGGATTTGATATTTGCGAGGCACAAATAAAGCCAATTTTAACGGTCAAAAAAAGTATCAAAATTTTATAAATGATATCTCGCGCGAGCTTTATCCTATGAAGAATGAAGCGTATATGTACGTGAGTTAAAGATTCTTTTTGTAAATACAAAAAATCTCAAGTAAAGTAAATTTCAAAGTTACCTAACCGAAATCTCACGTGAATATTGTTATATATAGTTTCCGCACGAAACCCACGTGGGAATTGTGTTTATAACCAATAAACCAATTTCAACGTCAAAAAAGTATCAAAATTGCGTATAATATATCTCACGTAAGATTTATCCAATGGAGTATTTAGAGCATATCTACGTAAGTCAGGGTTTCTTTTTGTAAATGCGAAAATCTCACGTAAATTAGGTTTCAAAGTTATGCAGCAACAGAAACCTCGCGTTAATATCGGTATATAGTTTCTGCGCAAAACCTACGTGAGAATTATGCTTATAATCAATAAATCAATTTTAACGTAGAAAATGTATCGCAATCTCATAAAAGTTATCTCGCGTAGGGTTTATCCTATGGAGCATTTAGCGTATATTTACGTGAGTTAAAGATTCTTTTTTAAATACAAGAACCCCACGTAGAGTAAGTTTGAAAATTATGTAACTAAAACCTCGCGTAAATATTTGTATATGGTCTTCGCACGAAACCTACGTGGGAATTATGTTTATAATCAATAAACCAATTCTAACGTTGAAAAAGTATCAAAATTTCATAAATGATATCTCGCGTAAGGTTAATACCATGGAGCATTTAGCCTTTATCTGCGTGAGTTAAAGATTCTTTTTGTAAATACAAAAACCAACGTAAATTATGTTTCAATGTTTAATAACCGAAACCTCACGTTAATATTGGTATATAGTTTCCGCACGAAACCTACGTGGGAATTATGTTTATAACCGATAAACAAATTTTGATGTCGAAAAATGTATCAAAATTTCGTAAATTTTGCGTGAGTTAAATTTCAATGTTCCATAGCGAAAATCTCGCGCAAAGATTTTATCGTTTAGATTCAACGGTAAACCTACGTGATATTTATTTTTGGTCTCAAAAGAAAATAATTTATACATCGAAAAAGGTATCAAAATATAATAAACGATATTTCACGTTAGTTTTTCAATAAGCGTATATTTTTCGATACGAAACTCACGTGAAAATTGTTTGTAAAAAATTAAACAAATTTTACGTAAAAAAAGTGTTAGAATTTTTGGTAAAAACAAATAACTATAGAGGTAGTTTTTTATTCAACATATATAATAGGAGATAGATAGATAGAATAAAAATGTTTATAAAAAAAAAAAAAAATTTGTAGTTTAAGTTATTCTCGCTTTTTCCAAGATCAAATCTGCGAGCATTTTCTCTTCTTGAGGGTTGCCTTGGCCGTAAATCTCGTCGTGATCTCTCATGATCGAAGATACGCTAGGATTCTCTGCTCGGTAATCGTAAATTTCTTCTCCTTGCATTTTTTCTTCGTTTCTACACAAATCGGAGCGAGGTTTAGGTTTTCGATTAGGAAAGTTCACGGGAGTAGCGACAAATCCCCCGCTTGTTTTCATTACCTCGTCTATATTGTAATATTCTCGACACTCATCCCCACTATATTTTCGACGCCCATCGAGTTTTTTATTCCGCTGCTTCTTTTTTGGCTTTGCTTCGGATGGTCCGATCGAGCTTCGTTCAAAAAACTCTTCATCCGATGGAGGGTGAACATTTATGAATGGCGCGTGATGAGGAGTCTGGATATCGACCTGGCCTATATCGGCCACTGCAGGTTTATTTTGACGCGCCTTCTTCAATTCTTTTCTTTTCATTAATGTTGTGGAGAGAGAGGCGATACAGGTTTCTTTGATTTTAACACGAATACGCGGTTGACTCAAGATGGGGTTGGTTAAAGCGAGAGGGCCCAAAGCCCCTCTTCCGAAGCTTGTTCGGGATTTTCAGTATTGCCCTTCTTTTGTCAAGTATGAAGCGATTGCGTGCTAGAGCGTTGGAGATCAAGGGGGGAATAAATTTATCAGAGTCGTCGGTTTAATTTTCACCACCAGAATATTCTGTCGATTCCTTTTTTTTAATATAACGTTGATGACGTAAAAGGTTTCGGAGTCTTCGGATTGTCAGCTCGATAATATCGAAGCGGGGTTTGAAACGAGCGGACCAAATCCCACTTCCGAAAAGCTGTTGGGGCTGGGATATTATCTCTCCCCAAGTAGGATGGAGTAAGATCGACGGTTTCGCTTTGAAAAGGAGACGTTGTCCAATTGTCCATCGGAGGTTCCTTTCGATGGAATATATTTATATTCTTTTTCAATTCCTTCTCCTGGTCTTTACGTTTAGCTTTTACCTTTTTTACCTCAAAGCTAGAAAGGTAATGCTCCATGGCTTTAGTTGGTGCAAAATTATTAACATCGGTGATAGTTTTTATACTACACGCTTCAGGTGTATTTTTAATGGGGGTTAATACTTTCTTCTTTAATCCCTTCTTTTTATTTGATATTTTTGAAAGCGCATCCGAGTCTTCATTATTACCTCGATGATCTAAATTCTTATACCCTTCATTAGCACTAGAAAGATCCATTGCAGAGTGATTGATAAACTCGATCGAGGCAACCTTTTTATAGAGCGTGGTGACGTATTGATATTTGAATTCAAATATTAAAAAAATAATATACTTAATAATTTGCCAAAAAAAATTTCCACAAACGTACAAACACCCCCACACTCATATATGACGTCAGTAAATATATTCCTTTTGAAAGTACAAAAATTTAACGTGAAATAAGTTTCATAAGCCAATGTAACTAATTTATTTTCGTATTAAAGCAGCTTTACATATTCTTATCTGAATTACGTTTTATATAGTAACTTAATTTTTCAGAACGTTTAACTCAGTGTCGTTTTATCCCAAATCATATCTGCCAATTGTAACTAGGACGTCGATTGGCTAGAAACCTCGCATAAAAAACGCTCGTTCCTATTTAGCTATAGAATAGCCCTATTTTTTTTAAAAAAAGTAGGTTGAAACAGGAAATTAAAAAAGCTGCTTCATTGAATGTTTTTTATTATAAAAATATAAAAATGTAAATTTAAAATAAAATTTTATTTTTAAATAATAAAGATTAATAAAAATTACATAATTTGGTCGCGAACATCCCTTCTTCCGACGAGAAACTATTTCTTGCGAGTGGGCTTCAATTGTTTTTTTAATTTTTTTCTTTTTTCGTTATTTAGAGATTTGATGTGCGATTTTATGGTGCTTTTTATTCTATTGATCACGATTCCCATTAGGAAATCCTAGTACTTGTGAATAAAATTTTATAGTATTTGGGGTTATTTGTTTCCTTACACACCCCGCAGAGATATTTTCATTTTTACTTTCGATCTCGTTCTTGAAAAGCATGAAGAAAAAGTTCCTCTCTCCATTGTTGAATAGCTTGTTCTCTTCCAGTTTTTCTTTGTTTCTCAAATCCATCAAAGCTTTAGTTTGAGCGTCCGCTTCAATAAGAACGAAATCATTCATCTCCTCAACGTTCATCCTCATTTTTTTTTTGGAACTGATGGGTTGTTCCCTATTCTTCTTCTCTATAAAAATAATAGATCCATTAGTGAATATTAAAACTAATCATATAATGGTTTTTATATAAATGATTTTAGGCGAACATCATTTATGTTTCCCTTTTAATTCTGTATTCATTTCTTGCTAGGTCATCGTCAGGTCATCATCGATCTTCCGTCGTCGCGGATGCGCCACCGAGATTCCGGAGAAAGGTGCATCATAGGAATGATAGAAAAATCGTATGATATGTCCCGCCGCAGGCAACGTGAGGAGTGGGTGTGAGGATAAGAGGTTTGAGGGGTAGTTTGGCGGTAATCTTCTCTGTCATGTGAATCGTCACTTTTATGTCGTTATGATCTAAACAGAGGAAATCAATATATATATATTATAATATATTATATTATATTATATATAGTAGGTACTATATTATATTATATTAATATTATATATATACAGTTATAATCTCATCGTGAGAGAATAAGGACAGAAATAGAACTCGTCGCTCATGCTCATTACACTCTATTATCTTCCCCAAGTATGTTGTCATGACACATTATGTCGTAGTAAAGAAGGAAAGAGGGTGGCTGAGGAAGATTTAGAGTTCACTCGATTCGTGTCGAGTGTATGTTCTGGAGTTGATGAGCCCATGCTGCTTTCTTGCATTTTCAGAGTCTCTCGCTTGTGTTCTACGCGAGTGTTTGTATTGCTTTCGCGTTCACCTTTCTGGTTATTCCTTTTGGCGGTGTGTTGATTTATTTTCCAACCTAATGTTTTTTCGTTAGGATAGTTGACTATGTTTGATTTTGCGAGACGATTACCAGTCTCGGGGATTATCGGAGGTGATGTAGAAATTCAAGCTCGTTCTTTCGTTCCTTGATAA
>JABUQX010057569.1:0-26040 GCA_015478945.1 Trachelipus rathkii
TACGAGGGACTACCTGTATACTTGGGCACAACCTAAATAGTGAAATAAAGGACAAGTGTTGGTTGTTACAGGGAATAGCAATCCTGTAGGTGCCTTACCAGTACACAAATATGTCTAGCTTATTACTGTGATATTTATTATATAATTTAAAGTATCGGTATCGGGTAATGGGCACCTAAAAAAAATAGAGTATCGGGTATCGGCCCTTTCTGGTATCGAGTACATCCTAATAATCTATATATACTATATATAATACTATATATATATATTATATCTGATATATATTATATTATATATATTTATACTATATATATACTATTATATATATATATTATATATGTATAATAAAAATAATAATAATAAATAATAATACATAATAATACATATTAATAACCAACCTGAGGAACTTTGATTGATAGCAGTAAATTTGCTGAATTCAATTTCTGTCTCCTTAATTTTGCAATTTCTTGATTTGGATATCCGTATTTTTTTATTTATTTTAAAGGCCAAAAATATATTTCTAATAATTAACAAACTAATAAAACAGAATAAATAAATTTTCACTAAAGAATGCAATCTATCCTAATTCAAAAAGTCTTTCAAGAATAACATGTTAATAAAACTTCTAAGTTCTGGTTTGAACGTACTTCTTATTTTCTACTCTTGAATTATAAAGACAAAAAACCTTTATATATACGCTCACTGTATATACCCAAAAAAACAAAAAAACTAAGATATCTTTTAGGCTGAAAAAGTAATTTCTGATACCCCATTCAAAGTTAGGCCCTAGATTGATTGGATACACTTATGATATTGGTTAATAGAGTGGCAGAGGGCTTCACTCATGATTTTTTATAAAAATCACGTAAAAATTCAATCTAAAGAAAATAATTAATGAAGAAATAAAAAACAAACTGGTGGTCTCTTTAGGAAAAAGTATACAACCTCTCAAATTGTTAAAACATTAGCTCATTGAAGTTTTATAAAAAAAATTAAACATCAGAGTAATATATATATATATAATATAATATATATATATATATATATTATTATCATAATATTATATATATATATTATATTAGAATATAAATTCATAATATATATATAATACTAATAATAATATTACTATATAGCGTCTGGGCGGCGGATGACGTGGACCCCTTTATGGTATAACTTGGGTCATCCCGGACTCCTCCCTTAATCCACTTTGGAAAATTTGTTTTTATTTTAAATACGGCCTATAGCTCGGGCATAGAGCACACAAAAAAAATAAATAATGTAAGTCTTTAATAAAAAGTTTATATAAAGCTTGAATAACGCTACGAGCTCAGCCTGACCGTGGAGGTGAAGCACGGGACCACCATTTGAGGGTAGACCGGACCATCTGTTCTAAATTCGTCTTTTACGTGATAAATTTCAAATTTATATTTTTAATTGTTACTTAAATTATAATAAATTATTTTATCATATTAATAAGTCAATTAAGTAATGAAAATGGCAATAATGATAAATAAAATACGAATATAATTAAGGTTGGTCCGATTCACCCCTCTCCGGCCCAAAAATTTTGACACTTTTTGAACTCGTTTTTTTTTATGTAAACATTTCAATTTTTTTAAAAAAATTTTAACATTAATATAAAAAATTGATTTATATTTAGATTAATTATACGTAATAAAAATGTCAATATATTACGTAAAATACGAAAAAAAAATGGGGCGGTATGGTCCGAGCCCACCCATCCATCACATTTTTACGGCGGGAGCTGAATCGGACCAATATAGGCCCCGTTTTTGCCACTAATCTACTGCTTCGGATCACAAAATACTTTGCCAGCTTAAAGGCTAACTACTCGAGTGTATCACACTGAAAAAATTAATGTACAATCATCCACAATTTTTTTAATTTGTATAACGGTAAAAAAAAACTCCACATTTTTCAAAAAGTGAAGTTCTATTGAAGGAAATTTTGTACACCCTAATTCTAATCATTTTTTAAAGATATTAAAAACTTTCTAGAAAGTAAAAATCCATTGTAAAATCTCAACTTGTAGTAACTTTTACCGGCGTGCTATAAAATGAGCGAAAAATTTTTCTTTTTTTTATTTATTATTTTTAGTATTATTAGGTTGAAAACCCTTTAATAATCCTCTCTCCTAAAGAGGCGGGCCGGGTCACCCCGCCCGACGCTATATAATTATATATATTAATTATCATAATATAATATAATATATACTATATATATCATATATATATATATATATATATATATATATATAATATATATATATATATATAGTATATATATAATATAATATATAATATATATATACCCATTTTTAATATTATAGTATATTATATTATAATATTATATATATATATATATATTATAAATTATATATAGATCATATACCATTAATATAAATAACTAACCAAGGATATATATATATATATATATAAGATATATATACTATAATTATATATATAATTATATATACTATATATATATATAATAATATATAAATATAACTATTATATTATATATATTTCAAAAAAAATATAAATGGTCATGTCTGTTATACAGCATTCCCTACCAATACTATCGATTCATGTAATAATTCGGAACAAATTTTATGTCTTTCTATAAGAATTTATCCTTATTGTTATTTCCTTACTATAACGGTATTACTACTCACGATTAACTTGAAATTAAACAAGTTCTCGTATGAAATAAAAGCATAAAAAAATTGGAAAAACGACTTTATAATAAGAATAGAGCTTCACATCACAAGAAAATAAATTTACAAATTAATGAAGCGAGATTATTTATATATTAATATTATATATATACATATATAATTTATAACTATATATTTATATATAATATATATTATATATATATATATATTATACTATATATATATATAGCATAATACAAAACAACCAGGAGAATTATCTCGAAAGTATGACACTTTACAGAAAAACCAATCATATATATTGGAAATCACAAGAGTTATAACAGTTATACCCAGAATGTATATTAAAAAATCTAGAAAAGTACGACACTTACAGAAAAACGAAAAATTACATATTTGAACCAGTCAGTATAAAGCGTTAATTATAGTGATAAAAGTCATAGTGTGATTTAAAAACGTAACGAACTAACCGCTGGCAGAGACTGCATAGATATCAGGAGTCTGGGTCTCTCGACCTGCCCTAGCAGTTGGACGACGGGGGGGACTTTGTCCCCCCCTCTCTGTCCCCCATTGGCTCGAGCCCCCTAATGGAAATATATGCTTCCTTGAACCTCAACATACTTGCATAGTTAATTGACTAAATAAAATTGTTTAAAAAAACTGAAAGGCATTATTTAGTTATTATTATTTCTATTATTATTATACAAACTCATTATTTAAGGGATCTATCTCAACATAATTCTTGAATTTAATAAATTCAAACACCCTGAAAAAAATTTCTTTAACAAATTAGTGAACAATATAATGATGTATAAAAGAAATGCCTTTATTTACAAAAACATATATATCGCAAAATCAAGCCTCACACATTACTTAGCCTAGGTTATATAAAATTGTGTATTGAAAAGGTGTCAGAAGTTTAGAAAAAAGTATGTATCTAGGATTTGGACAATTCTTTTTTTGTGTTTTATTTTACAAAAAAAAAAGCAAAAACTAAAATTCTCAAAATAAATAGTTCATTACTTTAACTTTCGTTGTGTGATATACAAAAAAAGTAATTTATTTAGCTTTCTATTGTTTCAATAACTAACTAACTAATTAGAAAAAAAGTTCAAACTTTTAACACTATGAGCATTGTTGTTCCTTCTTGCTGCATTAGGAGGTTTAAAGAAAATGGCTTACGCTTAACTGGAAGCTGATAATCGACATGAGCCAAAATAATAATGAAACAAAAAAAACAATGATTTAAGTCTTTACGAAAAAAAGTTACAGCCTCTCAAAGTTTAAAATTTTCCCATAGATTTTATTATAAACAAAATTAGTGGGTCTCATGCTCGTTTTAGGACCATCCTAGTTCAGGTTATGATAAGTTTTGGTAAGTATACATAGATTTTCTCTGTGTATAGGGTCTACTTAACCAAACATATCATAGGCTAACCTGAACTAGAGGGCCTGAAATGAGACCTAACCTGGATGGATCAAAAATGAAAAGTCTAAAGGAGTTTTAACAACTTTGAAAGGCTTTAACTTTTTCCCTAAAGAGACCGCCACATTTGGTTGGTAATAGTAGCGCAAAGGGTGTCACCCAATTTATTAACTCAAAAGGATAAAATACCCTAAAAAAAAAAAAAAAATGAAGTAAAAGGAAAACAAAAAACAACAGTCTTTTTAAAAAAAAAAGTTTTTTTTTTTTTTTTTTTTTTTTTTTTTTTTTTTTTTTTTTTTTTTTTACAAAATCAAAAAATACTTCTAACAGAACAAAAAAAAATAATAAAGTTAAAAAAAAAAAAACGAAAAGGATTTAAGTCTTTAGAAAAAAAAGTTAGCCTCTCAAAGTTTAAAATTTTCCCATAGGCTTTCTTATAAAAAAAAATTAGTGGGCCTCGTTCTTGTTTTAGGGCCATCCTTAGTTCAGGTTATGATCAAGATATTTGTTAATTCTACAATAGCATTTCAGTGATATGCCTAACTAAAACTTATCGATACTGAAATAGAAGGCCTTGAAATGAGGACCTAAAGTCTTGAATGGATCAAAAATGAAGTCTATGGGAGTTTGGTAGTTAGGCTATGTAGCTAATGTGAGAAAGCATTACGCAACTATTGATATTAAAAAAACTTTTAATTTACAAAAATGGTGCAAAAAATTCTTTAAAGTTTTTTTAGCGATTAGGGCTCATTTTATATGTATATGTTAAAAAAAAAAATAAATAAATAAAGCTCCTAAAAAAATTTCGACTAAAGGCGTTTTCGATTTTGCACTTTTGCTAACGAAATTTATTAAATGCTAAAAAGTCGTTCGATTATCGTTTATTTTAGCACAAATTTAGATTAAAATGCTAAACGAAACTGTGTATAGTATCTTCTAATTCTGTTAGTTTGTCTTTCACCGTGCTTACGGAATTTTAGGAAAATGCTATGCAATGAAAAAATGTTAAACAAATAAGATTGTTGCGGCAGTAGTTCGATGATTTTGATGAGATGTGCTTCATTCATGAAACTTAGCATTTAAATTTTAACTTATCTTCCCAAATCGATAACTCCTTCACAATTAGTTGATAAATTATTTGTTTAGTAAACCATTTGTTATCTTTCTTTTCTTTTTTGCCTTTGTATATATCGTTATTGGTTTTATCTAGTTTCGTTGAAAAGCTTTGGATCAACTGGTTTTTGTAGAACCAACTCGGGTATGATGATGCCCGAAATTCGTGCTAAAACTGGATTAGCATTTCTTATCGAGCGTTACACAAATGCAAAATGGAAAACGTTACCCTACGTAGTTAATTTAAGAAAAAAAAAAAGATTGCTCCAAATATTTTCTTTTTCATACGATTAAATTTCAATGGATTTTGAAAAGAATCCGAATAATATATATATATATACTATTGAATTTTTTTTCTTTTTATCTTAATATATGATAAATATATACTATAAATTTATCTAAAATACTATTATTACTATATATATAATTATTATATTTATTATATAGTATTATATATAATATATATATATATATATATTATATTCTATATACACAAAACCAAACATATCATATAGAGTATATATATATATATATTATTATATTAATATATATATACAGGGATGGCACGAAAGAAATCAATTTAAAAAAATCAACTGATTTTTTTACTTGATTATTTTTATAATAAATCATGTTTTTTTTATTATTTCATTGGCTTTGATTTGTCGATTTTTTTTTCTTTGAAATGATATTTTTGGCTTTAATATAAAAAAAGATTCTATTGATTTAAAGAATTAGAACACCAAAGAGAGCAAGAAATAAGTTATTAATAAAAGGGTTTGATCAATTAAAGTCTTGTATATATATATTGAAGCTAATAATTTCTCGCTAAATTTGCCGGCAACATGGTCTTTATTCTTTAGCTTTTTTTATGCTTTGTTTTTCTTAGGAGTTAGGGTGTTATAATAAATCCACATTTAAGTACAAAGCTCTTTCAAATCAAAATATTTGTTAGGGGGCCCGATTGTTAACTTGTAAGGCCATGCACGCCATGTGATAAATAAATAAATAAAAAATAAATAAATAAATAAATAAACATCGAAAGCGTTACTCTCATTATCGTCGCATCAGGCATATAGAAAATTTTTAAATTTCCTGTACAAGGGTAAAAATTTTAAAATTAATGCTGTATGGCGTACAGGTGTACTAGTTATAACTTACAATATAGTAGTAATATGCAAATTCGTTATAAAGCAAAGACTTATAACGTATAAAAAGTTGTTAAACTGTTAAAAGAAGAAGTTAGCGCACGTATTTGAGTATTGAGATTTAGTGAACAAGTTTAGGCCATTTATTTAGCAAAAGAAAGAAATGTTGGAGAGGTGTAATGTGGCAACAAGGATAATTTCTGGCCTTGTAGGTAGGGTTAATAGGAAAGGTTTATGGCAGGTGTTAGGGATACTTTACCATGTACATAAATCTTTATAGTAGAACAGTTGGTAATTGTGGAGCATGTTCACTTGGGTTACGTAATTATTGTTATAATGAAACTATAAACATTAACGTACAAAAATGGTATTCCAAATTTGTTTTGATTATTGTCTGTTCAGTTACAAATTGACGCACATTTTTTCAGTTTATATTTTTAATAAAAATAAAAAAATAACGAATTAATTGTTACCAGAGGGTTGTCACCCCGAATTTTTATGAAAATCACAGGATATACTCTAAAAAAAATAAGTAATGAAGAGAGCGAAAACGAAAATGTCGCTCTCTTCAGTCAAAAGAAGTATCTGTGTCGTAAAGTTTTAAAAAAATCTCATGAGACTATCAACGTAGTAAAAGGATTCAAATTAGGACTCATTAGAAAGGCCCTCTAAGTCAGGTTATTATAAGTTTTGTTAGGTTACACAGAGAACAATCTATGTAGAATTAAACAAATTATTCATAACAAACTAGGAGGCCCTAAACGAGCACGAGCCTACTAATTTTTATTAAAGAAGTCTGTGGGAAATTTTAACTTTCAGGGCTCGTAACTGTTTTCTAAAGAGAGCTGCCAATTTTCGTTTGGCACTATTCTCATTTATTATTTTAGAGTATACTCCTGTGATTTTTCAAAAAAAAAAATATTTTTTTTTTTTTTAATAAACAAATCTATGTGGGTTTTTTTTACAGCTTATGAGGATGTAAGCCTTTTTCCTAAGGAGTGCAACCGATTTTCGTTTTCACTATTCTTTATTTTTATTTTTTAACAGTGTTGATTAAACAAAATAAAAGTCGGGACTGCCAAGCATCTGGGTAACAATAACCAAATCAAAATTAGGAAAATTTTAAATGGCCAGATTTTCTCAGTTTATAATGATATCACATCATACTCTTTGGTAGGTTAAATTGTGGCAGACATTATTAGTTACATTAAATACGTCTTTAGTAACCTGAAACTACAAATATTTGGTGATAAACAAAAAGGTTCAATTAAATATTTGCATTTTTGTTTTTTTTGGTTTACAATGTGAAATATCTTAATTGTTTTTTTTTTCTTTTTTTTACAGATTGCATACTTAAGTTTCTATTTTAAAAGGTTTACAGTAACAATAATAATACTTTTTTTTTTCTTCTCGTAAAATTCATTGACGTTTTCTTTTTTTCATTTTGTTAAGATGAACCATCACTGTGAAATTGTTAATGCAAATAATCGATTACATTGATATGTTTTTTCTTTTATATTTATTTTTTTTGGTAATTGTGGAGTATTAGTGACTTGGGTGCATTATAAATACGGTATTGAATGATATACAGTATACATACTTATAAAAATGTTTAATAAAAAATTTATTTAAAATTTTTTTTAGTTTGCTGCTTGTGAGTAATTTTTTTATTTAAGAAAAATTAAAAAAAAAATATCTGAAAATTTTAAATATGCTAATTTTTCTCTCCCTCCTCTTTTTTTTTTTTTTTAGGGATATCACTTTCGATTACTTTTTTCCAAACTATTAGCATATATTCCAATTGCCTTAGTTATTTTTTTTGAAATCAATAATTATGTACGGTTGTAAGAAAAATTCTTTAGATTTTTCAAATTATCCTTTTTAAAAATAAAAATTTTGCCAAACAAAATTGAAGTTTACATTAAAAACAAAAAAAAAGTACATATAAATAATATAAATAAATAAATATATTCATATATATTATTATATTTTATTTTACATTATATATCATATTATATATATATATATATATATATATATATTATTATATATATATATATATATATATATATAATATATATTATATACGTTATATATATAATATATATATATTATTTATTATATAATATAATATATATATAATAATATATACTATATATATATATAATATTTATAATATTATATACTAATTATATATATATATAATATTATATTATATATAATTATATGCGCACAGGACTCCACATATTCCTGAAAAATTTTCAAATTCAGTTAAATTAAGTCTACCGTAAATTTTCCAATGAACATTGATATAATGAAAATCTAATCTTGATTTCAGATCATATCACAGATTCATATAAAAAACCTAATTAACTTAAACCCCTTTTAAATAAAAAACAAAATTTAAATTTTTTCAAAACAATATTCAGGGTTGATGTTAATTATTACCATTAGTTATATATATATATATATATATCATATTTATATATAAATATATGTATGCATATACTTTTATATTTATATTTATATAACTTTTATTTTTACTTATATATTATATATTAGATAATATATTATATATAATATATTAGGGATGTACCGATCCGGGCGGAACCTCGATTTTTTAGAAGTTCCGTTTCGCTGGAACTAACTTGGTTCTGGCCGGAACTAACCAGAACTTCTACTTTTTCCAAAATGTCTTTCTTAAAAAATTTTTCTTTGTTTATATCCATTTACGATATTTGAACACATTTCAACTGTTTCTCATACCTACACAAATCGAAGTGAAGAATAAATGGTTATGTTTTTTATTTTTTTATGAAAATAATAAACTCCAACTATGAAATTCTGTAGAAAAATAAATAAAACTTTTAAATAATTTTTTAAAACCATTTTTTGTAAATTAAATGTTTATAGTTTCCCTTCAGGATGCTCACTCGAAAGGGAGAAAAAACTCCATAATTACCTTTTCAAATGGATTTAAAATTACAATTTTTTTTAGAAATTGTGTTCATTATATCTCCTAAAAAATAAATAAATTTTGCATGACCATTTTTTTTATGTAAGGACAAAAAAAAGTAGGAGTACAACAGAACCGCAGCATCACCGATTTGTATAAAATATGAGTTAAGAATAATAAGAATAGTAAGAAGAATAAAAAAAATGAAAAATGACTGATGTCTTTTTAGGAAAAAGGTTTCAGCCTCTCAAACTTTTAAAAAAAAATCCCCCTCGGCTTTTTTTTTTTATAAAAAATCTGACTGGAATTTCTTTTTAATCATAATTTGCAAAGATAGGGTCCAAGGAAGACTGGTAAAAAGGTTATGACAATGTAAATCCACCATAGGTAGGTCTAGGTCTAATTGATTTTGTGAACTTTTGACTACTTCGCCATCAGCTTGCTAGTATCTTGCGTTTGTGATCTATTTCAACAAGATATTCAATGCAATAGGGATGTGTTTATTCCAAGAGTGAATAAACTTTACATCATTTGCGATACATTATGTTGATTGTGTGTTAAAACAATTTTTGTGTTTTGTGAAAGTTTTCACAGAATTGGATGAGGAAAAGATCTTCCCTTACAATTAACCATTTTGGAAGTTTTGTTGCAGGAGGTTGTTGAACATGCCACTTTCAATATTTAGGAAATGATTGGATAGGTGAGAAAGGATGGGTTATGCATCATATAGTGTACTTTGATTAAGCCAAGCGATATTTACGTATATAGGTTAAACTTCGTATATTTTGCTCATAGCTCTTCCTACCTCAAACCCAGATCATTACTTGTTTGCTCTATGTTGTACTTTCTCCATTATGTGCTTTCCCTTATAAGGGCCAAAACTTATGAAACGAATACTTAAATCATGGCCTACGCATAGCGTATTTATACAGTTTATTTCCTCGCTCTTGTAAATGACATTGCAATTATTATACCTTAGCATTCTTATTGACTTTATTCATTCCTTCCAAAAACTGATCTCAGAGGAGATATGATACAAGTCGTACAAAATATTTTTCATCATTGTAATTTTTATTTATTCCTATGGGAGACCATGGGGCACAGTAAGAAAAATTAAGAAGGCATGCCATCTTGTATAAGTAATAGGTTGTTAATTTTTGGAATGGTTTGCCACAGAGGTTGTTGATTGCAAATCAATTGCAACATTTACTAAAAGGATCTGGATAGGTATTTTCATGGAGGGCTTGGTATCATATAGGGACATTTTGGACTAAGCCCAAATTGGTGGGTTTTTAGTTACATTAGTTATTAATTGGAAAAAACTTAATGAAAAATTGAACTATTTAAAGTAATATTTTTTCTGGTCATCTGAAGCACAAAATTTTCATAGTTGGGGGAGATGCACACATTATTTTATTAAAGTATTTTTTTTTTTTTTTTTTTGTAATTTTGGTTTTTTTCTGTATATGCAAGAGTTTGTCTTGTAAATTTATTAATTTTTTTTTTTTTAGTATAAAAAAATATTACACTGGGAGGGGTTCAATTTTGCATCATAAAATAATAATAGAAAATTAAAAATTAAAAAATATTCAGTTTTGATTTTTCAATGTTTTGTTTCATCTACATTTTAGAGTATTCGTATTAACTTTTCGCAGGAAATCACTTAGAAGTATATATAGTAAATACAGTACCCCGTATAGTAACCAGCATTTTTCTTCATTATAAGTGATCAGCTATATAAAAAGAATTTTTGAAAATCTTAAACAATAGTATATTTGATTTATTATAAAGATGTATAGGTAAAGGTGCTTACGGCTTGCAATAGGATCTATATATATACTATATATATATATAATATTATATTATATATATATATATAATAATAATTTATATATATATAATATATATAATATATATATATATATATATTATACTTATACTTGTCAAATGGGGAAAACTGGTAAAAATTTGGCTTTGAGTCTTTGTTCGAAGTCATGAAAAATCGAAATATTCAATTTACACCCATACTTAATGTTTTTTCTTAAATTTGAACCTATCTTAAATGTTAGTAAAATGAAGAAAATATTAAAAAATGATGAAAAAAATTATTTTTAGTAATTTTTTGAAAATGCTAGTGTGAAAAAGAAAAAAAATTTTTACTTTGTCCTAAAACTGCCAACTGAAAGTTATTTAAATATGTTAATTCTCATTTTCATTGCTCGTACGTTTGTGATTTACTAATTTAGTTAATTAAAAATATATAATTATAAGTATTAAACGTGTTAAAAATAAATTTGGGTAAAAAATATGAAATAAAATCCACTAGCATATGGAGCATATATTTTTTAGTAAAAACTTTACTTGACTTTACGCCGATATCTCGAAAACTACGAATCGTACCACGAAAACCAAATTACAGTATTTAGAATCAGGGTATAAAGCTTATTCGTGAAATGTTGTAAAAAAAAAAAAAAAAAAAAAAAAAAAAAAAAAAAAAAAAAAAAAAAAAAAAAAAAAAAAAAAAAAAAAAAAAAAAAAAAAAAAAAAAAAAAAAAAAAAAAAAAAAAAAAATTTTTATTATTTTTTTTAAAAATTTTTTTAAAAAATTTATATTCTAATTCCAAAAATTTTAATTGGTTTTTCTTTATAAGTATCGTAGGTCCCGAGATATTGGCGGAACTATAAGTAAAAGTTTGGGATCTTTTTTGTATGTTTCATCAATTATCAAATATAATATATAATACACGGTAAAAAAATACATACCTAGGTTTTTATACTTATATTTATATAATAAAGGGAAAATATTATTAAAAACTAAAAAAAAAAAATTATTTATACATGAAAATATAGTTAAAATATAGTTACCAGTTTTACCCCTACCCGTTTTACCCCAAAAGTGAAACCACTTAATAACTTAAAAAATAATATCACTAAATGCAATTACATACATGGAAACTCTTAATTTTACAACTTTCTATATGCTGTTAATGCGAAATGATGATCTCTTCAGTCTTAGAGATTGTGCAGACCTTAGCATTTTTTTGAATTTTTCAAAAAAAAAATTTTTTTAAATGGGGAAATTTTATTGAACTAAACCTCTAATTCATTAGAGATTCTATTTTGAATTAATAATTAAAAGTATAGTCTTTATATCTAACAAAAAAAATTTTATCTACCAAAAAAAAACGGGTGCCATTATGAAAATATACTGTAGCACATTTTCTAAACTTACCAGTTTTACCCCAGTTTTACTCTATATGCAGATTATAATATTAATATATATATATTATATATATATATATACATATATATTATATATATATATATATATATATTATATATATATTATATATATAATTATATATTATAAATATACTTCCTTCTCCTTCAATATGTATGTATACAACTGTATCCAGGAAGTCGGCTTGCAGCCATTGGCGATTCCACAGGTTGAGAAGAGAAGATATGAGAAGTCGGTGCGGGGGGCGTCGAGAGCAGAGCACCCAGAAGGAGGTGCCTATTGTGTTTGGGAAATTGTGACATACGTAAAAAATTATATCAACATTATGTTATTTGATCTATATTTATATTGCATGAGTTTTGGGTGGCTGACCTGATTCTGCTCCGGGCAGGTCGAATTTTGGCCTCTTCTGGAAGCGTGTTCTTCCTTAGGGGAAAGTTTTGGGGAGGGGGGGTGTTTATAAATTGTTATTATTCGTGTGGTTGGTTGTAATCCAATTGTGCTGTTATTCTATTTTTTTATAATTTTTGTGAAAATCTTGCAAATTACTGAAAGCTGGCATATTGGAGAGTAGTTTTTAAAGATCGTGATTGTCTCCTTTTTTGAAAAGTAGTAATACATTCGTGTTCGTCCAGGCATTAGGAACATTTTTAACTCTTAAGCATAGTGTGAATTGTTTAGCTAGTTTCAACCATGGTCGTCTCCCCACCCTCTTTAATAATGTCTTTTGTTATGCCGTAGCCACTAGGAACCTTTCCTTTCTTCATACAATTTATTTTATGTCTGGAATTACTTCAACATTTCCATTGTAACTAAGGGGCATCTTCCTTCTACTCTTGTAAAGATTGTGTAAAATTATCCCACTCTTTCTAATATACGTTCTCTAATTATTATTTTAATTCCATTTTATCATTGAGTGTTTTCATTTGTTGTTTTCCCAAGTATTGTTTCGCCTATTTTAGGAATTTTTTGTTTTCAATATCAGTTTGAACTACTATATTGTTGTAATTTCTTATGTCTTCCCTAAGATTCCTGTTTACAAGTTTATTTAGTTCTATCGCATTTATTTTTTCTCTAACATTGTTGCT
Organism: Trachelipus rathkii; assembly: GCA_015478945.1. Classification (NCBI taxonomy): domain Eukaryota; kingdom Metazoa; phylum Arthropoda; class Malacostraca; order Isopoda; family Trachelipodidae; genus Trachelipus; species Trachelipus rathkii. The sequence continues at coordinate 13,665 of JABUQX010057569.1, forward strand.
ATGTTTCACTTTTCTTCTTTATTCTATTAAATCTTTAGTAGCTTGAGATATACTCGTACGTTCATTGTTTCTGTCCATTTTTTTCTTTTAATTCCTGTCTCTTTTGTACATTCCACTACCTTATTCATTACCTCATTATTTATGGCATCCAAACTTCCATTTTCTAAAAGAGTATGTAGAGTATCAAATTTATTATTTAATTTAAATTTTTCCGGTTTTCGAATGTAATTTCGAACGTGCAAATAGATGATTTCTTTTGAACCAAAATTGCTCTGTGTTGTTTGATGTTGATTTTGATCTTGCTTCTTACCATTTTGTGATCGCTCCCTGTATTTGGTCTATAGAGAACAGACGTGTCTTGAAAGATAGATTTATTGTTAGTTATTATGAAGTCTATTTCATTTTTTGTTTCTCCTTGAGACCAAATCCATTTTCTATTTACCCTTTTTTTGAAGAATGAGTTCGTTATTTATAATTTTAAACTTTCAGAAAATTCGATTAGGCGATCACCTCTCTCATTTCTCTCTCCTACACCATATTCACCCACTGCTTTTTCATTTTGTTTATGTTTTCAAATTTTAGCATTAAAATCACCCATAATTACTTTAAAATGGTGATTTTCTTGAATATGAACATTTGTAAGTAATTCATAAAAGTCATCAACCTACTCATCAGAATAGTTGGTATCTGGTGTGTAAGTTTGGATTATTTGTATTGTGTACATTTCGGAAAGCCTGAGTACTAATTTTATTATCCTTTCTGAGATTCCTTCTATTGAAACAATATATTTTTCTAAGTTTTTTCGAATAAGTTTTTTTGTATTAAAACGTTATAGGTTTTCATTTCCAATGTATGAAAAAATGTGACCGTTTTTTAATTTGATTGTAGCCTCTCCAGTACGTCTAACTTCTGATAATCCAACAATATCCCATTTGATCTTTTCAATATATTCTAACAGTTCAGTAAGTTTGAAGTCTTGATTCAAAGTTCTACAATTATATGTAATTATATTCTATAATAGGAGGCAATGTGATTTGGAGGCCACGAGATTTTTAGCGCCTCCTGATTCTTATCTTATCATCCTTATGAATGAAGGGATTAGGCAATATATGCTTTCACGCTTGAAAATTGCGGGTTGAGAGTCTCATATGCTCAAGTAAGTATGTATATTAACCAGAGCTGGGCGCGCCTATAATTTTTTTGAGTGCGCCTGCGCCTATGCGTCTATGCCGCCGGAGCTAGTGGGCCTAGCGCCTTTGCGCTTATATTTTTGTCACATCAATGCGCCTAGCGCCTATGCGCCTATGCGCCTTTGCGCCTGCGACTTTTCGCCGGTCGGTGCCGGTTCGCTAAATTTATTTGTAAAGCAAACTTTAGTGCGATAATAAAAGCATGCTTTTATAAGAAAGAAAACACATTTATTAATTGTTTGTAATTAAAACACCGTAAACTAATATCTGCAACGTCCTCTTCCTCCTCCATGTCCTTATGGTCCATGTTTTCCCCCAGGAGGTCCAGCATGAGCGCTGCAGAAGTTGCAAATTTTCAGAGCCATAGTTGCCAATTTATTTGTAGTTAAGAACTACTGAACTAGTTATATATATATATATATAATAATCATATATATAATGTATAAAATATATTATATACTATATATATATACTATATATATATATATATATACTTCTATCTAAACTCTCTACCCCTCTAAATATACATATTATATGCATATCTCTAAAACAAGTTTTATATGGTTTTAAGAATGATACAAGTTAGCCAATGCTTATAAAGTTCTAACTTTAAGGGTAAAAAAAATGCTTTGTTCCTGTTCATAGGCGCGGCTATAGGCACGTAGAGAATTGGCTGTGAGCCTATGCTTAGTCCGCCTTTTTAAAAATTATTGCGCCTACGAATTGATAGTGCGCCATAGGCGCAACTCGGTGGCGCAACGCCCAGCTCTGATATAAACATATAGTGAATATAGTGAATTTTGTGTGAAATATAATAATAATAATAATAATAATAATAATAATAATAATAATAATAATAATAATAATAACTAATAATAATAATAATAATAATAATAAATAAGGGTGATAATAATAATAATAATCAAAATCAAATTAATAATAATAATAATAATAATAATAATAATAATAATAATAATAATAATAATAATAATAATAATAATAATAATAATAATAATAATAATAATAATAATAATAATAATAATGAAAATAATAATGGTGATATTTATACTTGCATATATGTTTTTTGTATGTATATGAATTATGCATGTATATGTGTATGTATTTATGTATATGTATTTTTTTTATTATTTTATATTTATCTATATAAAAGCGCCCGATAGCTCAGGGGTAGAGCACTCGCCAAACAAAGCGAGGGTTCCCAGGTTCGCAACTGGTCGGGTGTGAGAATGTGAGCTATTCTCTCCTTGGGCTTGGCTTCGTTCTGCTCAGATGTTAATTGAGTACGCCCCTCTCCTTGATTAATACTCGGTCCTTGAGTGGTGGTGGTGGTATCTGTAAAAAAAAAAATACCGAGAAAGGCGAGAGAGCGAATACTAATATATATATATATATATATTATAATATATATATATATATATAACGACATATTTAAAAGCATATTATATATATATTTATAAATATAATCTATACATACAAAATATATTATATATTATATATAAAATGTACATGATGAATACACTATATATATATATATATATATATATATATATATATATATATATATATATATATATATATATATATATATATATATATATATATAGTATATATATATATATATATTATATATATATATATATATATATATATATAATATATTTATATTTATAATATATCTATATATATATTATATAGAGTAACTTATGGATATAATATATCATATATATAATATATATATAATATATATATATATATATATATATATATTATAATATATATATATATATATATATATATATATGTAGTAATGTTGCAATCTGAGCGCCCACACCTTTTTCTCAAAAATTATTAGAGCTATCGTTTTAAAACTTGGTATATGTTCTATGTAGGTATTAGTCGATCAAGTCTAATCACAGCTTTAGGATGTGTATATAGGGGATCCTCCCCCCCCGAGACCGATCGCAAAATATGTCGCTACGCCCTTTTTGACGCGTCCGAATGAATGAAATCAGTTAGGCCTAACATGAGTTAGGGTCGACCGAACACCTGGCAGACAGACCGAAGGTCTGTCTGTCTGTATTATTATTATTATTATTATTATTATTATTATTATTATTATTATTATTATTATTATTATTATTATTATTATTATTATTATTATTATTATTATTATTATTATTATTATTATTATTATTATTATTATTACATCGAAAAAATTGAGCTCACGGAGTGAGCTCAATTTTGAGCCGCCTTGTGCTCAGCCTCCGACTCTGGCACCAGCTCCGACTCCGGTTCCGACTCCGTATCGCACCACACCGCACCGCACCGCCCAGCACCGCCCAGCACCGTATCGAATCACGCCCTGGCTAGAGTTTGAGACATGGTATCTCTATCAAACCTGGTACCCCGTTTAGGGGAAAATAAACACGCAAGCTCGCCTTAAACGAGTTACATGACCATGCGCATCCCCATCGGGGGGGATGCTGCGCCCCTCAACATAAATATTGGACGTAGAACAGCTGAACTCGGTATAACGATCTTCATACTACAGGTAATCTTCCATTGTAGATGAGGTTTACATGACCGTGCATTCCAAATGGGGGGATACTAGCCACACCAAACATTGAATATTGACGTAGAAGGCTGAAACTTGGCATACACCCCTCATATAAGGTATCCGCGCTTGTAGACGAAATGAAATGAACCATGAAGCACCCACATGGGGGGGGAATTCCCGGCCGCCTCAAACCTATGAATTATCGACAATAGAACGATGAAACTCGTATGAACCTTTTTCAATATAAGATACCCATAATCGTATATAGGGTTAATATCCGTACACACCCCAGAGTGGGGTGGTGACCACCCCCAACATAAGGACAATTGACATAGAACGTGAAACTCACGAATATACCCTTCCATATAGGTACTCGCATCATATAGTAGGTTAAATAGGCCGTACACACGCCCAGAGTGGACAGGGGGGGCGGTGAGACCCCCAATCATAGGAACATTGACATCGAACGAATGAAACTCGGTATATACCATCATATAAGGTACTCAATCATTATAATGGGTTAAATAGCCGTAACACCCCATAGGGGGTCTCAGGCCCCCAGAACCTGAAATATTGAACAAAGACGACAAAAACTTGGTAATATCATCTTTCTTATAATGTAATCCCGATGTTGAAAGAATTGCATTAAAAAAAAAATAAAAATTAAAAAAAAAATTTAAAAAATAAAAAAAAAATAAAAAAAAATTAAAAATATTAAAAAAATTAAAAAAAAATGTTAAAGAAAATTAAAAAAAAAATTAAAAAAAAAATTAAAAAAATTTTTTTTTTAAATTTAAAATTTAAATTTTTTTTTAAAAAATTAACATTTTTTTTATTCTTTTTAAGTTTATAACTTAAAAAATACGTTTTTTATATAAATCAAACCAGCCCCCCAGAGCCTCCAGAGCCTCCAGAGCCTAAAGAGCACCCAGAGCCTCCATAGCCTCCAGAGCTTTCAGAGCCTGCCAGAAGCCCGCAGAGCCTCCAGAGCCTCAAAGAGCCTCCAGAACCTCCGAGCATCCAGACCTACAACCCTCCCACACCAATGATCTACTTGAATCCATTGATCTATCGAGCTACTGATCTATTGAGTTAAGTCATATTTTGAGTATCATTTTGAAAAAAATAGCATAAAAAATAAGTTCTATTTATACTAACCAAGGAATATATGTTAAAGCGACAAAGTTTTCACATCAATAATGCTAACATGTCATAATATCTGAACTAAGAATATAATGTACAACGACAAAAACCTAACACACCATACGTAAGAATAAACTTTAACATAACAAAGTCCATACTTAGCAACAGTAAAGGTAACCTAACATTAACCGCAGAACGTCCTACTCAGAACTTTTTTAAACATATCATGGATATTTTTTTACGCTAAATAGTAATATTTAAAAAAAATTTATCACAACCTTGTCTACTTGTCATACTGATCAATGAATATATGCTAACGTAACAAAGTTTCCACATCAATAAAGCAAACATAGCATCAACTGAACTACGAATGTAATGTACATCGACAAACCTAATACGCATTACATAGTAATATAACTGCTAACATTAACAAAGTTCCATACTTAGCACCACGTAAAGTAACCTAAACAATTGAGGCGCAGAAACGTATCCCCTACTCACACTTTTTCTAACATATCAATGAGTTATTTGACATTAACATAGTAATATTTAACCAAAAAAATTTCATAACCTAATCTAATTACTCACACTGACCAACGAATATTGCCTAAATGCAACATAAGTTTTCCATAACCAATCAACACGCACAACATACCAATGCATCTGAACTAAGAATAATGTAAAAAGCCAAAACCTAACATACCTTTAAACACGAATAACTGTTACCATTAACAAAGTTCCACACATAACAACAGTAAAGTAACTAACATAGCATACAAAAAACCCGTAATCTACTTCACCGGCTTTCCTCAAAACACTAGCTCTAAGCATACTCGTTGTAATTTAGCATTAACATGTAACATTTAACAAAAATTTATCAATCACGCCCTAACCTATGATCAATACTACGCAACGAATATATATGCAAAGGCGACAAAGTTTTTTACATCATAAAGCTTATAATACATCATCTGAACTAAAGAATATATTCGCACAATGAACAACACCTAACACAATCTTAAACATGAATAAACTGTTAACTGTTAACAAAAGTTCCAATACGTAACAACAGTCAATTAACTAAACAATTGAGTCAGAACAGTAACCTACTACACTTTTTCTAAACAGTATCATGATATTTTTCATTAACTAGTAACTATCTAACAAAATTTTATCATGACGTTGTCTAATTGTCATACTGTCAACTGAATTTTTTGAATGCTAACGTAACAAAATTTTCACACTCAAACTAAAGTAAACATAGCAATCACCTGAACTATGATATATAATGTACAAATGACAAAACCTAACATACCTTAGGTTCGATAAACTGCTAGCAATAGCAAATATCCAACTTAACAGCCAGTAAAAGTAAACTATCACGCCTCAGAACGAATAGGTACGAAGCTAACTAGATAACTATTCCATTTACAAATCAGTAAATGCGATGTGTTTGTTTAATTTATATAATTTATTTATTTAATTTTTTTTTCACCTCTTTAAAAACTTTATAGAGTTTGAAAAAAATTTATAAAATATAATTTCATAGAATAAAACAATATGTTTTAAAAAACTTTTATTTATTTTTAATTTCATTTCTTTAAAACTTTTTGTTTTTAAAAAACTTTTATTTATTTTTAATTTTATTTCTTTAAAACTTTTTGTTTTTTTAAAAAACTTATTTATTTTTAATTTTATTTCTTTAAAACTTTTTGTTTTTACTAAAAAATTTATTCTTTTTTATGTTTATAACGTAAAAAATTTACATTTTTACATACACTAAAGCTGTAAATCAGTGAATCAGTAAATCAACCCACCCCTCCCTCCCCCTCCCCTGCTCCAACCCTCATCTATTGAGGTATTGATCTATTGAATCTATTGAGCTATTGATCTATTGACTCAAGTCATATTTTAGAGTATCATTTTTGGATAAAACATAGCATAAAAATATGTTTCTTTTATAAAAGATTATAAAATAATCTACTGCAGTTCCAATTTGAAGTCATCAAAAAAAATGGTTTTATTGCCTGATGTAAGAATATAAATGTATAGCATCAAACCTAACATACCTTAAACACGAATAAACATTCAACATTAACAAAATACCATTCTTAACAGCAGGAAAGTAACTGACGTTGCATACAAACCGTACCCTATTCACACTTTTTTTTCAAACATATCTCTAACATATCATTGTTATTTTACATTAACATAGTAACATTTAAACCTAAATTATTTAATCATAACCTAACCTAATTATCAAACTGAGCAACGAATATATGCTAACGTAAACAAAGTTTTCCAATCAAAATAATAGCAACATAATAACCTGAAACAAGAAGAATATAATGTATCACGCCACAAACTAACACAATCTTAACACATGAAATAAACAGTTAACATTAACAAAGTTTCATACTTACAACAAGTAAAGTACTAACATTGCATACACGAACGTTAACCTATTCACAATTTTTCAAACATATCTCTAACATATCAAACTGTTATTTTTACATTACATGGTACTTTTAACAATAAGTCCAATAACTTAACCTAAATTATCAAACAGACCAACAAATATATGCTGAAGTAACAAAGTTTTCAAACATCAATTAAATGCTAACATAATAGACTATCCTAGAAATAACGACATATAACGCACACAGACAAAACCTAACATACTTATGATCGACATAAATGGCTAATATTAAGAAAAGTTCAATACTTAACAAACACCTAAAGTAACTAACAAACTGCATACAGAACGAAATGTACGAAGCTGATGTGGTTCCTGTTTCAGTAGAGTTATCAGATACAAGTCGAGACAATTGTTCAAACCTCCTCCCCACTTTTTCGAAACATTACGCATACCTATGATTCATTGTTTGATTCGTTTTCGAAACATTAAGCCATACATTTGATTCTTGTTTGTCACAGGTCAACATACAAATTTATTAAAAAACATTTTATAATTTTTTGCTAAATGTCTTTGTTTATAACACTCTAAAAAAACTTAAATTTTAATTTTATTTCTTAACAACTTTTATTTTTAAATTTTATTTCGTTAAAAACTTTTTGTTTTTACTAAAAAATTTATTCTTTTTATTTTATAACGTAAACAAAATTTGTGTTTTTACATACCCAAAAGCAGTAAATCAGTAAATCAACCCATCCACCCCTCCCCCTCCCTACCCCAACCCTATCTAATTTTCGAAATCTTTACTTTTTGTTCAAGTCATATTTCGTGTATCATTTTGGATAACATAACTTAATAAAACAAGTTCTTTATACACTGACAACGAATTATATGCTAACATAACAAAGTTTTGCGTAGAGATAAAGCTAACAAAGCATCATCCGGTCTAAGAATATAATTGTCAACAACAACCTACCACATCTCAAGCCTCAACAAACGGTTAACTAAAACAACGTTCACACCGCTTAAGCAAGTAAAGTAACTAATATTACGCGCACAAAAACGTAACCTATTCACACTTTTGTCAAGTATAGCTTCTAACATAAGCAATGTTAATTTTATGATAACATACGTAATATTTTACAAAAATAATATCATAACCTTGTCCTACATTAAATCATACCGATCAACAAATACAATAGGCTAACGTAACGAACAGTTTTCACATTAATAAACGCTTACATAGCATCATCTGAAACTAAGAATATAATTCCACAACGACAAACCTAACACACCTTAAACATGAAATAAACTGTTAACGTTTAACCAAAGTTTCACACTTAACAACAGTACAAATTAAAACAACTAACATAACATACAAAAAACGTAACCTATTTAAACTTTTTTCCACACTTTTCTAACATAACAATGTTAAATTTACATTAACATTTGTAATATTTAGCAAAAATTTTATCAATAACATTGGCTAATTATCATACCTGATCAATGAATATACGCTACAGTAATAAAAGTTTTCACAACCAATCAAAGCTACATAGCATAAACCCGAGCTAAGAAAATAAAGGTGTACAACGACAACACCAAAACACAGACTTACCTATGAAATAGAACTGTCAAACAATTAACAAAGTTCCACACTTAACATACTCACAGTCATTAACAATAACATGCAAAATCGTCAAATTAAATCATAGTTTTTCCACAAAATATGGCAAATATTGAAAGTTAAAATCTTTCAATTGATACAGTGAATATTTAACAAAAAATTTTATCACTTCATTGGCCAATCATCATACATAGTAATGAAATAGGTTAAACGTAAACAAAGTTTTTTTACATTAACATAGTATTATTTAAAAAATTTATCATAACCTTACTAACCATCATAAACCCCAACAAATAAATGCAAGAGAAAAAAGTTGTATGCACAGTTTAATTTACAGAAGTTATATGAATAATATAATCGTAGTAAGTGTAATAGTTTTACCGATCCTAAAAAGCAGTAAACTCAGTTACAATCAGTATATCAAACCCACCCGTCCCCTCTCCTCCCCTCCCACCCATCCATCCATCTATTTATCTATTGAGTCGCCTGTAAATTCGAGTATCATCCAGCATGATCGTACTAAAAATAGGTTCTTTGTATACTAACCAAGGAATATAATGCTAACGTAACATTGTTTTTCATATTAATAAAAGCTAACCAAAGCATTACCAGAACTAAAAGATATAATATCAACGACAAACTTAACACACTTTACGCACGAATAAAAACTACTAACATTAACAAAAGTTCCACACACTTAACAACATAAAGTAACTAGCACAGCGTACAAACTGTAACCTATTCACACTTTTTTCAAGCATAATCTCCTAACATATCAAATGTTAATTTTACATTATAACATGTTAATATTTAACACAAATTTTTAGCATAACCCCTGTCTAATTATCATACTGGCAGCGAATATTAAAGCTAACGTACCAGTTTTTTTTACATTAACACAGTAGTAAAATTTAAACCAAAAAATTCAATCCAAAACATACCTAAATTAATCATAATCCAACGAATAATTGCCAACATAACAAAGTTTTATCCAAACATAACATAAAAAATATAAAGTTTTATCCATACATAGCATAAAAACAAGTTCTTTGAAATAAATATCATTTCCGAAAGTGTAATAGTTTACTGATTTTTAAAGCTGTAAATCATAAACCTGTGAATTCAACCATCAGTCCCTCTAACTCCCCTACTCCCCATCCACCCTTCCATGATCTAATTGATCTATCGATTCATGTCAGATTTTTCGAGTATCATTTTGGAATAAACATAACATAAAAAATAAGTTCTTTATACACTGACCCAGACCGAATATAGCTAACTGTTTAAACATCATGCTACATGTCTAACCTGACTAAGAATTCGGATACACGTACACGACAACTTACTATCAACATTAAGATCGAATAAACATTCAACATTACAAAGTTTCCTACTTAACACCAGTAAAGTAACTACATTGCATACAGAACGTAATCTGTTCACACTTTTTTTTACGTATCTGTAACATATCATTGGTTTTTTTACCTTAACATAGTTATATAGTCAAACATTATCATAACCTTACCTATTATCTGACATACCTACGATATTAATGTTAGGTAATACAAGTTTCACAGCATAAAGTAACATATTCAATAACTGAACTAAAAAAAATATAGATGTACAAACGACAAAACTAACATACTCGTAGAATAATCTGCTAACTCATCTAAAATTCCCAGCATCTTATCAAAGGTAAAACAGCTAACAGGACATACAAAACTCAATGTTCACTTTTCCAACATATCAGCAACAGCTAACTGCAGTATTATCCAAAACAAAATCCTTAACAAGTGACCATCCCTATCAAATATACCGCAGATCATGACTATGACTGACACTCATTCATTAAAGTGTCCCTCGTATCGAATAATAACATCATTTTGAAGCCATCGAATAAACGTGTACATTAGCAATTCTCCTGAGCAATACTAACATTTATCCAGCAAAACCTTTTTTACTCCCTTGGTGCAAATGCTCAAGTTTCTAACACATGCATAGCCATTAACAATATATCTACGAAACTTAATCAATTCTCTAACAAACTGGTCCAGTTTTAAATTTCACATTGTCGTACGTAATATTTAACAAAATCTAACAGAAATTAATATATGCCTAACAATTTTAACCTTTTACAAGGGGGTGAAAACTACATATAGATACTCATCTGGATCTAGAATAAGACATTAACATTGGGACTAATGAAAAAAGTTCTCACAAATCCCCATCATGCAACTCAACCAATACTGGCTTTTCAAGCATAACATCGGTAAATAAAGCTGTATTATCTAACAAAAATTCCTTAACAAAGTGTCCAAACTTTCAAAGATACCAGCATCTTGAACTATGACGAATTGATACTACATCATCAAAGTGTCTTGCATAAAGATTACTTAACATCATTTGAACTATGAATAAACCGTAGACATCAGCAAAATTCACTGTCAAACACATAAAATAACATATCGATCATACAGATGCAACGAATAAACGCTAACCTAATATTTCCTGAACTAAAACATATAGTACCGCGTTACGTAGACCAGGTTAAACATTAAGGCTGAATAAAACTGTTAGACAAGTAACAAAGTTAACAATCTCAAGCTTTACTCTAACAATCTGATAGGTTTGGCACAGCGCATCATAGAAGAGCGATTTTGGCAGAACGTAGCACTACTGGGATCAACAAGGGGATGGAAAAAAAAACCCTCGAAGGGTGTGATTTCCACAGAAGGGAGATCACCTTCCTAAAGGGGTGTAAGCGGGCATTTTGTTAAATATTACGAAGGGGTAATGCCCGCTTACACCCCTTCGGGTGATCCCCCTCTCAGGATTTACAACATCCTTTCAAAGGGCGCATCCCATTGGGTTTTCTCTTTCGGATGTGATGTGTTGTTTTTAGATACTCTTGGTAATAAAGCTGTCCTTTATTCGTAAGTTACGGTTATGTTTAAATATTACTATGACATGTGAATTAACACTGATTTGTTAGAGAAAATGATGAGTTTTTGTAAGCTACTACTTGTGATTTTTTTTTTTTTTTTTTTTTTTTTTTTATTTTTTTTTTTTTTTTTTTTTTTTTTTTTTTTTTTTTTTTTTTTTTTTTTGTTAACTGAACCCAATTTTAGATACGTAAGCCTATGTTAATTTTTGTTGAGTAATGTTAGGTTTGCCCGAGAATTTTGGCTAATGTCTACGTTTATTCATAGTTCAATGTTGTTATACTCGAGACGAGTGACACTTTGATGAAGAGGTGTCAATTATCAGTTAGATGCTGGTATTCTTTGAAGATTGGTCAACTTTTTTTAAAGGATTTTGTTAGATAATACGGTCTTACCTGTTGATGATACGCGAAAAATGGGAACATATCGAGTATTGTAAATGACCTGTTACTTTTACCCTTTGAAAGTAGGGAATTTTTC